>JANVCH010045434.1:0-11275 GCA_025505405.1 Epizoanthus rinbou
ACCAAGGCCGGGGATTGAACCCGGGACCTTAGGGTTGGGAGGCAGAGATCTTATCACTGCGCCAACCCCTCCGCTAGTTAAAAGCGATCTACCGTTATTATTCAATACAAAGGATTATTTTATTTACACACAAACCATGATCTTCAGCATAATTCTTGCTCAAACCTTCAAAACTCAAACTATCAAACAAAACTTTTACTTTACTTTGTAATTTAGTACACAGTTACTTCATTCGTTTTCCATGACCGAAACTAAAATTTCCATGACCAACAACAAAATTTCACGACTTTTTCCAGGACTGGAAAATGAAATTCTAAAATTCCATGACTTTCCAGGTTTTCCATAAGCCATACGAACCCTGTACAAAAATGGAAACATGACCCACATCTCACTAGGAAAGAAGCTAAGGGTCCTGAGTGACTGAGTCAGAACAACAAACTTCACGGTTTATTTACCTGATGAAGGTTCTTTGAACTCATCGTGTGGTCGTGCTCCACTTGGTGGTCCTCCGTATCTATCATCTCTTCCTCGGAAACCTCCACCACCACCACCACCACCACCACCACCTCTTCCATAACCCCCATAACTACCTGTTGAAATGTACAATTACATAATATTTATTGTGGAATCATAACTGTCAGTACTTCTGATACAACACTTCTTATGCTACTGCGTCACTGCTCCTGATGATCATAGTATTGACCAAAATGTAGGGACATTTTAAAATGCTTTTTTATAAATAAGTTAAATTTATCATAAGATTTTAAATCTCCAATTGAAAGTAAGTCCAATGAAACATGCTTCTAAAGTAATTTAATTCTTACCTTCCATTAAAGTTTATTAAAACTGCAATAAAGAAACACTTTACTGGTGATATTCATCATTTGAAAATTGCTCAGATTAATGATGAGTAATTTACTGTACCATTATAATACCACAAAGTTGCTGTAAAACAATTATTTGATGTGGATCATATCAAAAATATATATTTACTTGTTTTAAAATGTCTCTGTTTCCCGGAAGCTTTCTTTTTGTTGAAAAACTAACTAAATAAAGTAGTTAAAGTCGACAACAACAATCATGGCACTCCTGTTCAATATGCTATCAAATAATATTTGCATTGTTGAGTTGTTTTAATGTCAGATTAAGTCTTGCAAGCTTTGTGAAAACAAACAGCATTCAACTGTGAAACATGTACCAGAGTATTCACATGTGTGCTACATTGTGGGTACACACAAAGAAAATGACATGAAGAGAGTACGAAGGACTTTATCTTCATTTGTAATACACTGTCTTGTCTCTAGAGTGGGTTACAATTAGAGCATGGGTCACTATTACTCACTGAATTCTAGGGTGGGTTACAATTAGAGCATGGGTCACTATTACTGACTGAATTCTAGGGTGGGTTACAATTAGAGCATGGGTCACTATTACTGACTGAATTCTAGGGTGGGTACAATTAGAGCATGGGTCACTATTACTGACTGAATTCTAGGGTGGGTTACAATTAGAGCAGTGGGTCACTATTACTGACTGAATTCTAGGGTGGGTTACAATTAGAGCAGTGGGTTTCTATTAGAACATTTATGGTAGGATAGCACTAGATCAGATGGACCAAAAGGAGATTCGGGTTCGGGTTCAGGTTAGGATTAGGGTCAAGGCTAGCCCTAACCCTACCATCGGTGCTAACGATGAACAGCAGCTGAGCTTAGTTGATGGTAATGATAAGATTGCAGCTGAACCTCCCTTTGGCCCAGCTGGTCTAATGCTATTCTTTATGGTATGCAATCTGATATAACTATGACACACTCCTTTGTAAGATTAGCATAATATTTGAACATCAAAGTAGTTGTGGGGGAATAGATCCTCCAGTTAAATGTGGCACAACCCAGTGTGTCAGTGGAACAAACCTTAATTTTCTGCTGTTTATATCATCGCACAATAGGTTATGTATGTATAGCGCGTTAGATCATATCCCCATGAATTTTGCGTTACATAAGTAATTAACTTATTATTATTATTATTATTTAAGTTACCTTGTCCTTGATATTTTCCTCCTCCTTTGTTGTCAAAACCTATGCAAGAAGAAATCGAGAATCGAATACACATAAATCTTAACAAAGCAAAAGTAGCGAAGAAAACTGCCCTAACAATGCCGTACTTTATGGTGAAGTCACATGGGAAAATTTGGCATACAAACTGTGTACTAAACGTTAATGACAAGGGTGTTACATTACCAACTTCAACAATCTTTTCACAACAATGCTGTGGATTTAGATATGTAATTCAACTACTTGCATGATGTAACCATAACAGTGATACACGGTTCTTCCCCCTAAACTCAAATCAAAATTTAAGGACATTTTAAGGACTTTTCATGGTATAATAAAATATTTTGAAGAACTGACGTGAACAACTTTTTCATACAGTTTATCAATAATCAAATGATTTTAATATGTTCAGTAAGCAAACGAAATGTGAACTTCAGAGGCAGACAACTGGAAGATATAAAATTTAAGAACTTTTCATGGACTTGAGCAGCTTTTCATAAAATTTAAGGACTTTGAGGTTTCAAATTTCTGAAAACAATATTTAAGGACTTTCATGGTTTTGAAGGGCCAGCACAAACACTAATGATAGAATAAAAATCCTGAAGCAAGACATATATTTGCACACTGCTGACACTGTTACAAAAACTCATCCTCAAAAGAAAATGACTAATGTTTTATTCAATTAAGGCTTCACGATAATTTACGAACAACACTAACCAGCAAAATAGCAAACGCTAATCTGGGCGGGTAGCGTATGAAAAATACAACAATGTACAACAAGTAAGCAAATAAGTAAGTACGAAAATAAGTAAGTTAGTAAGTAAACAAGTAAGTAAGCAAGTAAGTAAGTAAGTAAGTAAGTAAGTATTAGCAAGTAAGCAAGTAAGTAAGTAAGTAAGTAAGTAAGTAAACAAGTAAGTAAGCAAGTAAGTAAGCAACTTGTTTTCTTAACCCTTTAGGAAAGCAATGAGACACAAGTACAAAATGAGGTTTTCAGCATCTTCGCCAACACCACAGCCACCAAGGAGCTACTGTATATGGTCATATACATACTGCTCGGGCTTCAAACTGGAATATTTGTGCTTGGAATAGCCACCGACCTGTATTGCAAGAAATCCCTGAAATTTGATCCACATAAACCTAAAGGTAAGAAACGAAACCACAGCTGAATAAAACTTTTGCTCTGAACAAAACTTTAGTATGGGCTTTGTCTGCATTGACTGTTTCAAATCAACAATTGAACGACAAGTGAAGTAGTTTGACTATATATATTTCTTGCTAGTATTTGTCGTCAGCCGCCATCTTGAAATTTGACGTAGTTCAATGTGTTTATAGTGCCAGGCCCCGCTCTTGGTCACTATAGAACTTACTAACGAACTACAGAACTGTATGAGACGACACGGAAATAATTGGCCGTACTAAAAAAGATGGCAGCTGTACATTTAACCACAATGGTTGTAGTTTTGAAGTTTTGAGGACTTTTCAGTGTATTGTTATGAGTTTTTTTAGGGTTTTCGTGCGCTAAGAATTATGAGTAAATGTACCAGTTGCCATCTGTTTTTGTATGGTCAATTGCAGTTGGTGGTTTGAAACGATTGGAGGTATCATGTCATTGTAATGTGATCATGAGCTAATTTATTATCTTTCTAAGAATATTAATATTATTGTTAGCATAATTTTATTTTGCAATATTTTGGTTTTTTCTGATTACATTTATTTAATTGTTTATTCTCAGTTTTCTATACAGTGTGTCGTGTTTCAGAAGTGGAAAACATTTCGTGCTTTCTTCCACCAAGTTACGGTAACACGTGTCGAAGTTTGGGAGAACAAAAAATTGCGATGGTAGCACCAGCAAAAGGCGAGTGTTTCCACAACCTTTTGAATTTTCTCAAACTTGCACGAGTGTTACCAAACTGAATGGGAAACACAGGAAATGTTTTCTATCTCCTTTATTAAATTCTTACCCGACAGTGATTCGCACGGCGCGACCTGACGCACGGGATATTGGCGTGATTTTTGCATGATATATTTTACATGGCATTCTCAAAGCTCTTATATAAAGTTATGATTGAAATGATCAATGACAAGTCCAGAAAACAAACTCTATCTGTTGTAAACAAAGTACAACTGAGTGCAAGGAGTATCGAATGGTCTTTGCGAGCATTTACGAGCATGCGAGCAGAGCATTATGTTTTGCGAGCACGAGCAAGCGAGCACTGAATTACGAAAATTAGCGAATTCGAGCAAGCGAGCACCCTCCAAATGAAAATCAGTAATGCCATATAATAAAAGTTATTATATAAACAACACTAAGAATAAGAATAATACTTTATTTCTTAAAAACGGATTTAAAAGTTTCTCAGTACTTTTAACAATATATTATATTATATAATAGTTAAAAATAGAAAATATTAGAAAGTTACTACTATTTAACACTAATGCCAACATTAAAAAAGAATTTAATTGTGGTTTAATTAATTTATTGGGTTAAAAACCTGTACTGGCTGGGAGGCTGGCCAGAAGGCTATGTACAGAAGTGTGGCCGGTGGGTGCCTGCTGGAATTGAACTCGGAACCTCCAGGTTACAATTACAGCGCTCTAAACCACTCGGCCACGCTCCCTCCTCCTCATATATGGTTTCCAACAACAACAAAAACAACAACAAATTCTATATTACATGTCATAATATTACAGTTAAGGGAAGTGCATTACACTTAACTTAGCTGATCACAATTTCTTTCTTTATCTAAGTGTGTGCGTGTTAGTGTTGGTATTATTATTTAGTATTATCTGTCTTTCTTTTTAGGGTTTAAAATACTCTAATTGTGTGAGTGCAGACCGTCAGTGGTAAATAAATAAAATAAATAAACATAGATGCAGGTGCTAGGTTGCCTGAAAACAGCTTAAAACCAATCTAGTCTGGCAATCTAAGAAAATCGTTAATTTGAAATATTTTTATTTATGGACAAGAATGAAAAAGAACAAGGAGATATACTATAGGGAATACAGACAAGAAAAATTATCCAGTTGCTAGTTATTAATTAATTTCCACCAAACAAGAATCCTTACCGCATTGAATTACTACACCTCTGTAGCGGATGGTGTTTTAGGCTGTGATAAGCTGATTTCTGTTGTGTTATCCACTTAAACCCGCTTGTAAAGTACGTTCTTGGTTGATGTATATTGTTACTCAGACTGTAATCCTTTGTGCAGGGAATCGACTCCTCAACAGGTTTGGTACAATGATGTCGTAGTGGGAGAAAGTGCGATGGTTAGCGAAGAGGATGTCGGCAATGAAGTCAACCACACATTTTACGTAAGTCCGTAAGCTTCTGTCTGAGGTGTTCAACCATAGTATTGTTAGAGGTGTCAGTATTTTGTTATTCTTCTTGTGAGCAAGGGTAGCGTAGTTGGCAACAGGTTATTACACGTGACTTCATTTGAATAGAATTGATAACCTGTGTAACAGGCAGGGGGGTGGGGTGGGGGATCTTCACGAATCAGTTACGCAGAAGATCGAGAAAAGTAATCGCGTGCGCAGCTTCGAATAGAATAAGAAATACACACGGAAAAGACGCCTGGAAGAAGAATTAGGATAGTTGACAACTCATGTATCCAAGTCTCTTAATTAGATTTGGCGACCAAGAATAGGCAAAGACCTCAGTACTATCTGTGATGGCTTGTGTAGTTCAGTTCTGCCTTGTGCAGTTTGATCACCAAGTATCTAATAATGTGAGCATTCTGTTTCAGGTACATAATCGGGGTCCAGATTTGGTGCCCAAAGCAAATGTGATTATCAAGTGGCCATTTGAAGCTAAGAACGGGAAGCACTTGTTGTATCTTCTCGATGTGGAGGTAAGATGCCTTAGTTTGATCATTTTAGTGACAGTTTGATATAGCAGTTGGTTCTGTCAAGAATAGGGGGTGGGCATGGTACCATGCCCCGACAGCTGTGTCTAGGGAAGAAGATGGGTGAGCGTGTGTTTTGACCTGCCCAAGAGTGTTACGTCAGGTATGGTGGGCTTACATGTTCAGCTTTCAAATTAAATGCGTCGACCATGTCTAAGAAAAGGAAAATGCAAATCAGTAACTGTTTATTATTAGGATGTCTAAATTGTGTGCAATTCTACAATCAGTATCTGCTCCATTAAAACCTTCCTGTCGGTAGTCGGCAGATGTTTTTCCCCATTTGTACTTTGCGTTACGTCACGTTACGTTATATCAGCGTTTTCTAATGTTATGGTATGTTGTGCTATACTGTTATATCTATTTTAGGTTGAAGAGGATAAAGTTCAATGTGAGTCAAGTCAGCTCAACATTCTTGGATTAATTGTAAGTTCATCTAACATTGCACTGTCCTCTCATTTGAATGTCTGCAAAGCCATAATTTGAAACTTATGTAGCGCTGTTTACAGGTGACTGATCAACAGCGCTTCACATAATACAGATAATCAAATGATATATAACAATGTGGCTTTAATAGCTGTGGTTGTGTGATAAGAGCGATAGATCTGAATGTTAAGATGATCTGATCTTTTCCCCTTCATGTTTACCAACAGAGAACACCCAGAAGCGGTGGTAAAGTCAATTCCAGTGATACGCCGGTAAAGAGCCGTCGAAGGCGTAACGCAAACTCCAATGTAAAGCGTGACACGAACAGTGAGAAGGTGAAACGTGAAGTGGCGGCAGCCAATAAAAAGGCGCGGGTTGTTTTGGTAAGTCACAAGATGAATCCATCTTCTATTTGTACATCTGTGGGGTCTTGAGTAGAATTCATATAATAGTAATGTTTAATTAGACCATCTTTATAATCGATATGTTGGTGTGTTTGACGTTTGGCAGTCACCGCGTTTACGTGAAGCTTCAACCAAACAAAAATGGCCGACCTAGGGCAAACGGCAGACGGCTGACTAACGTTTCCTGTTCGCGGTATGCGCGATGCTTCAACTCTCTAATTTAAGCAGCACGTAAATTTTCCCGCCAACGGCAGGCGATGGTCTCAATGGCCTGAATTTTGGCGCGTTTGCTGTTCGGCGTCTCCCGTTTTGTACCCGCCGAGGAGACGCGTTTTGATGTTTGATAGCACAGCGTTTAGGTGAAGCTTCGACTAAAAAGTTAAATGGCGGACTTACGGCAAACAGCAGACGACAGCCTGCAGGTATACGCGATGCTTAAACTATGAATTACCAAGTTTGTCCTCAACCTGTTTTATACGAAATGTATAGATTTATAGTATGGGGAAATCGAATGCAGTGCGCTGTGACAGTAAGGACGTACAGTGAGATTTGCTGTTCTGTATTTGACGTAGGATTGCAACATCACGACGGCACGATGCACTCCTATCAGGTGTACGGTGTCGAAGTTGAGGAAAGGTGATGAAGTTACAATTAAAGTTATTTCAAGACTGTGGAATGCCACGTTGTATGAGGTTAGTACAAGGCCACTTCAACTGGATTTTTACCGTCAATTCATACATACAGGACTAGAGGACGTCATCAAGTTAAACTGGCTACCAGTTAAGGAGAATGTAGAATTTAATATAGCTAAACTAGCTCATAAATCTTTATATGACACAATAGCTTTCCAGAGTATCTAAAACTGAGCCAACACCAAGTTACTGGCTATAATCTAAGATCTTCAACTGCACCCGTTCTCTCCATTCCCAGAGAATCAGGAACTTTTCAGCACTCGGCGGCAACTATATTGACTGCAAAACATTCCGTTTCCGCTATCTCGGTTTGTCTATCACACTCTTGAAAAGTGCTTCCCTGTTTGGCGGTGCGCAGCTCTACTGCGCATGACAGGGAAATGTTAACTCATATCAATTCCTGAAATTCCTGAAATGGACTACTGCACTACTGTTCCTAATTGAAACTATTCTTCATGATTAAAAGTTGTTTTCCATATTACGACGTAACACGTCGCAAACAATCGCAAACAGGACGTAAAGATAGAAACAGTTCTACCTTTCCATGATGTTAGCGTCTTGTTGGCGACTGTTGGCGACGTGTTAGGTCGTAAGTGGAAAATAACATTAACGATCAACCCTAACCCTAACCCTACCGGCCCAAGAGAATGGAATGGAGTAATTTAGGAAACTGGTTTAGGCCAACATTGTTCCACTACTGGAGTAAAAGTACTGGACAGTGCGCACGTTGTGGTACAAAGTTGTTGTACAAACATAGGGCGATAAACTGCCTGGACAGCCTGGCCGGACCCGACAAATGGAAAGCGCCCTAAGTCATTGTCGACTCCATAATATATGTACTGACCGGCCTCCTAACCTGGAAGAGTCAGCAAAAACAGTGTTCGTGCAAGGTAAATCCATTATACTACCTACCTCTGGTGAAGAAGCCAGAATACAGGGGACTAGTATGCATTAATAAGATACAAGGACTTGTTCATGCGTGATAATTTGTGCACGATGAAATATTCAAATCAAAGAAAGAGTAGGAAGAGAGGAGGGGTTGGTTAAGAACAGAATTCATGTTTTCATATTTAAACGAGTCTCACTTCCTTCTTCTTCCCCATTCCAGGTTATGCAATCTGCGGTCTGCAAACTCGAGTTCAGAAGCCACTGCCTGGTGATGGAGATGATACGGCCCTGAACAACGTCCGATTCTACTGCTGCAAGTGATAGTTAACAGTTATCGAGTGGTGGATAATATATCGACCAGTAGGAATCGACACTGACGGGAATAATTGTGTTAGCATATGCCAAACCAGTGAATCAGGAAATCGCTGAAAATGCCACTTTTATTTTATTTTAAAATAGTACGTACTCCAAATTTTCTTAGAACGGGTCCCTGTTGCTCAAAGAGTGAATAGCGGTACCAAGAGGATAAATCTTATTCACCCTTTATGAAAACCGAGACCAGGACAATTTGTCAGAATAAACACGCTTCCAGGCCTACTCCTGGTCCTTACGTCGGCATGATGTATTACGACTTAGCGCGACTTATTGTGATGTCATCAGCCTCGTTTTCATTCGAAAACCAAGATGGCGGAAAACAGTGCTTTCTTGTGGCGTTTTTCGCGCATTTCAACGCTTTGTTCTGCAGCTACAAAATCGAGTTAGTGCAAATGACTATGATTTTTTAGTTCATTGGTCGTTATACTTTATTTGGAACGTAACTTCATTTAGACCCCAATGTTTCCCTTTAAGGCGACTTAAGGCGACTTATGGGAATCAATAAAATAATCAAACTACTTTAGGCGACTTAAAACATAAGGTAATTACTTAGTTCGACTTAAGCTGACTTATGGTGAATTAAGTTAAATTGTCAAGGGACATAAGGCGACTTAGTGCATTTAGTGCGAATAAAAGCGACTTAACCCTATCTAGCCCGGGCTTTTTTGAGGTGTCTCAGCCCGGGGGGTCTTATCCTTTCCGCAGCACCACTGTGTATTTACTCAAATTTGTGCATATCCCATAGTTTCTTTCACTCGTGATATCAACTACTACACCGGTATATAACACTGTAAAGCGCATCGAGACGTTGCGTAGGATGCGCTGATAAGCACCGCCATTTTATTACACACTGTCGTTAAGCTTTATAAGCGCAGTTGCATATCACACCCTCAGTGAAAATGGTTCTGAAATAGAATCGAAATATAAACACTTAAACTTGTTTTCCTAGTTCCTAACATTTAAATATCGGAGTGTTTTCGTCCTTTATTTACACAGATCTGTACTGATATCTTCCAAATGATGTAAATTTGGACAAATGTTATTGGCGTTCAAAGCTGGTACAGTATACACACAGCGAGGGATTTATAATAGACTGGTTCACGTACCTTTGCGTTCGTTTTCTCTCTCTTTCCAGCTTCTTCTCCAGACTTATCTCGTGCAGTTTCATCTTGTCCATATATGTCAGCATAATGTCACTCATGTGGGCAGCCACCTAGAAACACAGTATTTTGTAAATGACGCGAGTCCTACTCTACGTTGAGCTGAGATCCGGGCTCTACAACTTCAAATACTTAGGATCTCTATCTTTCTTATTATAGACATGATTTCGCATTGGTTCATCGATTTAATTCCACTGAATCAAGAATGCTAGTTAACTACGAATTTGTCCATAATGTATCTTTTGGTAATTTATACTAATTTTAATAAGGTCGTGTGGCATCACAAACCAGTTTGAATTGATGGATGTCATTCTGAATTTTTGACAACGTCAGAATGTTACCTTAAAATATTAAAAAAAAAATTAAATTACGCTTTCAGAAACAAAATTTTCAGTGTTGCACCGTGTGAACGTTATTAAGATTATTAAGATAATGTTCTCCGAATTCTGCGATAAAAATCATTCAGTTTCATATTTGCCTTAATCCGAAGACAACAATCGGAAATTACGTACCCCAACGATATCTGGCCGCTCATCAGGATTTGCTTTCAGGCATCTGCGTAAAAATACAAAAATCATGATGTTGTTCTACAAATAGGAAAATTCCTAGGATGGACACATTTTATCTACAGCTTTACATTGTATTTCAGTACCTACAAAGTCACGAAATACGGACAAATTAACTTTATAATAAATCGGGCGTGCCACATTATAAATCAATCAGGCTAAACAATGGTGCAGCTGAGACTTGGCACTTGTGTCCTACGGGTCTTCCCTGACACAAGTACACAATATCTCTGAATATGTTTGGCAACTGTCACTGCGTTATTACTCTCCCCAAATACGGGAGAGTTAACATGATCAGAAAAGGATCGAAAGGCGAAACCTTGCAGCCATTACGCAATACAGTGCAGTGCATTAAGCATCGCATGCTCACCTTGTGACAAGCGCTGACACCCTGTCAGAGTACAGACCAGCGGGTATGGGTTCATACTGTGCTTCCACTATCTGCAACACAGCCAACTGGCCTGTTAGTGATAGGCATATTATATATGTAGAAACTTAGGCCGATCGTAAGAATTTTGCGAGACGAAATAATCCTGTTTGTTTCCGGCCAAAGGTCAGGGTTCAAACCAAGGACCCTACCACATTTTAACGTTAAAACATTGCATTGAAACGTTATTGGGAATCTGGCCCATACGGAACCGTATCATCCCTTAGCCCTTTAAATGTACACAGCGTCGCTGCCCTATTTGTTTCAAAACATGGGAAATGCGTTGTGTTATGTGAGAGCCATACAACAGACTGGTTGCGGATGCCAGTACTTTGGTGGCCAGTGCAAACATGTTGAATGAGTAGTGGAGGCTCGAGGGT
>JANVCH010045545.1:0-17749 GCA_025505405.1 Epizoanthus rinbou
CAAACCCGCATCTTCACATAATCTCTCTTTTTATCTTGAGTACGTTTATATGAGAGGTGGGGTGATACGCTTTGGCCGCCGACCCGGGGAGCCCTAGGGAATCCGCTGGCCTAGGTTAAATTAGGATCTGGTAACAACCCTGGGATGCTGCAGCAAAGTTTAAACTTCCTACAAACGCAGACGTAGAGCCACAAACATAGACATGACCATATACACTGATGCGCACCGTCATGCGGATGCGCACCGTCATGCGGACACACACACACACACACACACACACGCACGCACGCACGCACACACACACACATTCACGCACCGACGGACAATGGCCGCTTAGTTGTTTTAACCAAACCTCACCATGTCTCGTTCAATTCCAGCCCATTTACTGACACGCCAATCATGAGGGTTGTCGTAGCAACAGCACTGGTCCTGCTGCTCTGCTCTTCTCTTATAAATGCAATCAGTCTGAAGAAAATAAAAACCAAAACAGGTAAGTCATGCGAGAGACGACTGATCGGAGTCATTTATGCAGTGAAACCTCTTGAAATATCAGATCATAAAATGTTACAAAACTTGCAAAGTTACAAAACTGAGCTATATATTCAAATTATGGTGCTGAATTAGTCCAGTTCTGTTCTCCTTTATGCGTTCCAGCTTTCTTTGAGCAAACGTATTATGAAATGTGCCCACCAGTTGTACCTCCCCCTCCGCACGTAGCTGAAGCAAGTACTTGCAAACACTATGAGTGTTTGGGCACCCTGGAATTTTGTTAATAACTCAATCAGGACTGCCATCTTGAGGAGTATTGAATGGTTCTTCAAAATGTTTGAGTGCTGGCAAAATTTCCCACTTTCTCGAATTGCTCGCAAAATGTTTGGAGGGTGCTCGCTTGCTCGAATTCACCAATTTTCGTAATTCAGTGCTCGCTTGCTCGTTCTCGCAAAAAATAATGCTCTGCTCGCATGCTCGCAAATACTCGAGAAAGACCATTTGATACATATTGACATCTTGGATGTTTTCAAATCAACAGGTATAATGAAATTATTATCTAAGTTGAGGAACCAATCAAATTACAGCATTTGCGAAAGGGGTTTAGATGCGTCAGCTAGCTCCGACTTATGTGTCTACAGTCTATCGACAATCAGTAACATACTAATCTTAACATCCATACTTCTAAATACTGACCTATAACTACCGCAATACAGGGCCTAACTTTGGAGGAAGGAAGTCCCTTGTAAACCAGGGAATCAGTAAGTAGATGGCGAGTTGCTAATGCTAGCTAACCTATTTAATGACACATTGTCTTAATTCTCTGTCGCTTGACCACTGATTGATAATAAATAACCAAACAATATTGTTAATGTAATTATTAATATATTCAATTACTTAATACTACTACTACTAATACTACTACTACTACTGCTGCTGCTACTACTACTACTACTACTACTTCTACTGCTACTACTACTACTACTACTACTACTACTACTAAGGCTACTGCTACTGCTACTGCTACTGCTACTGCTACTGCTACTACTACTACTACTACTACTAATAATAATTAATAATAAACATATAAATATAAATAATAAAAGGCTAATCTAAAAATCTAAAAACTAAACGACAGTTGTCATTTTGAGAGTGTAAGAATTTGTGCTGCATGATTGACTGTTAAAAAACTCTAATTTATGCACTAGACGATATCAAGTTGAAATTTTCCAAGAAGACAAATTTAGTGATTCTAAAGAACATTTGGAGTGAGGGGGAAACAAACAATGACTGTGGCGATAGTGAAAACAATTCTTACAAATCCCAGATTCATAAACAAAACGGACAAATGACCACCCAAACTTCATTTGTTTGTTTGTTACTATTAATTATATCTATGAATAAAAGTCATTTCTATGTTTTTTGTCTCTGTTATATACAATTGGAATGTTGGGAGAACAATCGCAAAACATCAAAGTTACTCGCATTCGTGATATCCAACTTTGTGTATTCTTCCAACATCCAGCAGAGAACAATGACATAAAAGTATCTGTTAGTATGTAAAGATTGTAAAACGTTAACATTGCATGTAGTTCTACTGCATTTGGCCCATTCTCGTTTGCACAGCCTTGCTCGTTCTTTTAACAGTGCCGCCCACGTTGTATCATCCAGCGGTTTTTAATAGTGCGATCAGACCACAGTATAACAATCGCTGTACAACACAACGTGAACACTGTCAAAAGGCCTAGCAAGGCTCTCGGGACTAGAATGCATGTGGCCGAAATGCCGCTGGCACTCGAATGAGTCCAACCTCGTTTTTAGCTATAGGCGCTTCCCTCCAAAAGGGAGGAGGAAAGGCCCTGGGAACGAGGTTGTGATGACTTCAAAAGTGGTGAACTATTTCCCCAGATATCCTCTCTCACTCAGATCATGATTAACTTCCGTTGTCCACAGGAAAAGCCTGGAACTGCCATCCTGGGTGCAAAAAGTTCTGTCTCCCATCGTGCAAGAGAAGTTGTTGTGGTGTAGGCGCTCCCGACTACACACCAAACCAGTTCCCACAGCTCGTGAACTACCAGGCGTCACTCCCTGCCCCAGCACCACTCCCACAGGCGTGCCCCTCAGGCTGCCCTTCTACCTGCTACCCTCACTGTGATGCCGGGTGCTGCACCGGTGCGGCCGCCGTGGCTCCCCCTCCCCCTTCGTACTCTTTCAACCCCATCATCCTCCCCCCTGCACAAGGGGTACCACAGACGCCATTTCAGCCTCCTGTATTCGATCCACGACTGCATCCTCCGGAAATCAAGTACCCGGTAAACCCACTTACCGGGTATCCAGACCCCTATAATGCTTGTCTTGGAGGCTGTCCTGTCTCGTGTCGTCCATCTTGTAGTAAAGGTACATTTAGGGTGTATTCACTTTTTTGGCTAGGGGGAGGGGTCAACGAAAGTTATCTATGTGTATATTAAAAATATTTGACTCTAAACCCCTCGACCTTCCCCCCACCTCTCACACACACACACACACACACACACAGACACACACACAATACACACAATACACACCCTCTTGGAGCTACTATTCCCAGATTCCTCCCTATCACTATTACTATCACCATTACTAATACTATTACTATCACCATTACTATTACTATCACTATCACTATTACTATCACTATCACTATCACTACCACTATCACTATCACTATCACTATCACTATCACTATCACTATTACTATCACTATCACTATCACTATTATTATCACTATCACTATTACTATCACTATCACTATCACTATTACTATCACCATTACTATTACTATTACTATTACCATTACCATTACCATTACCATTACCATTACCATTACTATTACTATTACTATTACTATTACTATTACTATTACTATTACTAGTGTATTACTATTACTATTACTATTACTAGTGTATTACTATTACTATTACTGTTGCTATTACTATTACTATTACTATTACTGTTGCTATTACTATTACTATTACTATTGCTATTGCTATTGCTATTACTATCGCTATCGCTATCACTATTGTTATTGTTACCATTGTTGTTACTATTTTTATTACTTTTTATTTATTCAATTATTTGAAATATATTAATCAGATTTACACAGACAAATATACGTCTTCAGTTGTAGTATACCACCCTCAAATGAATGTTATTGTAACATAAAATGACCTAGAAATCGTAGAGCCGCTAGCCTTTACTGTATCAGGAAAGAACAGTGTAGCGTAGTTTCGTAGCAAAACTAACAGTACTGTAGTGGATATTTTTAGACCACTGCTGAGTTATTTGTAGCTTTTTTTTTTATTCAGTGTTTTTCAGGAAAAGGAAAACGTTTTGAAATGTTCAAAATTCCCCCCTGCTTGGTTACACTTTGAACTGTACTCGATCATATTTCCATCCCGTATATCATAATTTATGAGTTTTTACCGACGATTTGACTTTGCCCTTGATATAAAATCAGACGCTTTAGAGATAAATGTTGTGGAAGATTTACATTTGGTAAAGTGAAGTCAACGCAATTTCTTTGATCAAGCAAATAATATCTGAATAGATATATTATTGACAACTGTGTCTTAAATACATAGTTAAACATTATGTTATGGTTTTCTGTTGTTTAGAAGAAGGATTTTTATAGAGCGTTTGAAGTTTCGGCCGAGAATAAGACGATCAGAAATTAACTATTTTATGTCTCAAAACGATCTAATTTAGAATATGCACCTCCCCAGGCAACTAAGCTCGAAACGTCCGTTTCATAATGCCCTGCAGAAAGTTGTTATTTTGGTGTATTTCGAGTTGGGCGTATTTGCGAAGAGTGTATTTTTAGTGTGGGCGAGCTGGAACTACGACAATAAATTATCAGTTGTTACATTGCTTATTTGTTATAATTATTTGTGCTGACGTAGTTCCGATATTATTATATGTTCATCGTAATTTTTGTTGTTAATTTAAATGTATGTCTGTGTACTGCAGTGTAATGCAATGTATCTCAATGCAATGTATAGTTTTCATGCCACTACATCATCGTATTCACTGTAGTTATGTATTCTGTAGCTTTCTGTGTTTCTACTGCTGACTTGAAAGGTATATGAAAGTGAACACAACAAGTCTAATCTAAATCTAAATCAGACTTTTCACTACTGTGGAGAGTGTCGCTCACTCTTCAGTCGTGTCCATCTGGTTCACTGTCACTCAACTCACTTGCTGGGTGGGTCGCGAGTTTAAGCCATATTAATTCTGGCTGGCAGTGCATCAATGGTGCATCTATGCTCCAGCTCAGTTGCTGGGTGGGTAGCGAGTTTGAAGCTCTATTCTGGCAGTACATCTATGCATGTGGGGCACACGACTTCTTTCGTGATCAAATACTGAAAAAAGGTCGTTTCCGGGATTTTGATTGTGTAACTCATACTGATATGATCCGTGCTTCTGGACATGTAAAAGTAGCTATTTTTCACTTGAACTGACAAGTCTGCTACTATACTGTCTGGAAAAAGGTCAGTATTGACGTCAGTTTGGGTCTCGGAGGGGGGAGGGGGGGGCGGTAGTCGTGAGCTTAGATATATGCATTGTACATCAACCATGTGCCGGTATAGATAATCTGATTTGATTCCATTCATTGTGACCTCAAAAACTAATATAAAATTGTTAGTAGTGAATAGCTGTGATTCGAAAAGTACCTGATAAGTATATAATGTGCGAACCCTGCTTGAAATCGAACTGAGACCTTAGACAACTGTGTATTGAAATGTAGGCTGCCCCTCTTTGTTCTCTCGGCTCTATAATAATCATAATAACATTAACAAAGCCCTTGTTTATGGAGGGCTAACACTATATAGTGCACAAACAGTAACGGACTTGTAGCCCTTAAATCCTAAAAATTACAACAATAAAAGAACACTATTAAGAGTTCTAAAAATTACAGCAATATACTGATCGAATGAAATACGTAATCACTTGGTATATATGATGTACAAATAAAAGATTATGGGTTAAAATGAACTAAAAACTTCTGATTTTCCATTTCGAAAATATTTCAGGGTCCATTGTTTCCTATTGACCATGAGTAGGATATATTGTTCCATAGGTCGCATCTTCTTACTTTCTTTTTCACCTTTCTCTTTAATTTGAGGATAGAAAAATTCAATGCAAGTTGCAAAGTATGTTGTAGGTCTCGAGTTTCGTCTGGTTCTGCTTGCGTGCTTCAGTTGTAATGTTAAAGGTTAAGGCGAAAAGGTTATTACTTACGTGGACCTGTGAATACCCAGCCAGTTTAAATAATATTCTTGTCGTTTATAGTCATATGCTTTTGATGAGTCAGGCTCACGTACAGCAAACGGATGTTGTTATTCACTTGCAGTGGCTTACGGTGTCAACAAGGTGCGAACTTTCTTGTGCCTCGTGCGAACACATGTGATAGTGGTGTTCATTTCAGTATGTGTCAAGGAAGGTTAGAAATGCGCTTGAATAGTCAGTTGTGTTCCAATCAAAAGAGTTTATTTATTTTCTAAATACTTTACGTTTCTGTACCTTGTTTTCTTCAAATTCAGTCAAAATAAAAACGGAGATATTGCAATCAGCCGATCTATAACTTTCTTATATCGAAATCCGTCGATCCACATTTTGGCATCCGATTAATTTTGATTAATTTGTTCGTGATCCGAAAAGTAAACGAGTTCGATCGCGCTGTACTTTTGTCGTTTTCATAGCAAATACCGCCGATCGATGTGCATGTGGTGCTTTTACATGCTTGAATCAAAATTCGAATCGCAAATATCGAATGAATTCGTATCAACTACTAGCAAGATCGATGGACATCCGTATGCGGTATGGGAGTTATGTTTAAATTCTGAAGCCCAAACAGAAGTATAGCAAAACTCAGCGATCCGCGAACACCTTCACTCTATATAAACTAATAGAAAAAAAATACAAAAAACACAAACGTGGTTATTCTACTCCAGTTTTTAAGTATTCGCCTTTCTGAATCTCTGCCAAGTAATGACGAACCAAATGGACAACTCGCAGTCGTATTTTATTGGATGCACACAGTACAGATTTATTCAGTGGCCAACACATCTTTGTAAGTGTGTCGGTCTCTTTTTTAACTGCAGTAAACCACTACGAAACTGGAGCATTCATTCAATCCACTGGCGGAAGAAATTATCATCAAATTTTCTGAGCAGTTGAAATCGTATTAATTAATCTCTCCTCAAGATATTCAGTGGGCGTGGTGATTGTCTGAGGTTCCTCCCAGCTGTTTACAACAGGAAATTTATACCGAGTGTGGCAAGATCTGATTTGCGTGTTTATTACCCCGACACAAGTTTTAAAAGAAGATCAATAAAAAGCGCCGTAATGTATATAGGAAGCCAGTGTAAACGATTTCCTTTATCGATATTTCTTAAGCCGTCGCTATATATCCTCCCAAACTTCTACGGTTGGTCTCAATTCTGCTAACGGTTGTTTATAAAGTATTTTATTCACTAGCAGTGCAACAGATGCTTGGATCGTTATGGGAATATAGGCACAGAAAGTGTGACTATACTAGTTGTTCACCCAGATTTTAGTAACACATGCATTTGTCATATACTGCAATAGCATACCAACAATTAACAGCGGAATTAGAGGGTAAAGTCTACTATTATAATATTTTTTTCAATTGCTATATCGCAGTTTAAGTACTCAGTCATGTCTAGATTTTTTGCTAAATAAGACACTAAAGTCTTATGATTAACGGTCTGAAGATTTTAAAGCACTTACTTGCATGACCACATTTTGTGCTGGGACTTTTTGTTTTGCCTAGGAATTCTTGAGAAGTCTTATGATCGTACTCAGTTTTGAAATGGCACACGTATGACTCGAATGATTACTAGTGGTAATAGTACTGGTATTACACTAGTACTCAAGATCTTTCATTTGAATGGTCGAACTTGGTAAACTCGTCAAGAACTTTTCAGCCGTCACGTTTGGTATGTATTGAGAAGTTATGACTTCTCCCTCAAAGGCACTCTCGGGACTCGAAGGGTTAACAGTACTTATCAAGACCTTTCGTTTTGTGTTTTGCCCAGTGTCTCACTTACAGTTTTGGGAGCCGGCCACAGAATCAAAATTTGAGAGCTCGGAGTGAGCCCACTGTGAGAATATATAATGATAGGAATGAGTCAGACCTCTACAATCTGGGCCAATGACCTGATTATACTGGCTAAGTACTGTATTTATGTGTGCAGATGTGGGGAGGTAAAACCAACTTTCTTGGGCATAATTTCATGCATCAAAATTTCGTGTAAACAATTGAGAGACCTATCACTGTCAGTGTACTTCAGTTGTACAAACACTGCAGCTACTTCCCTACGTGTAACTATATGTCTATTGTATACATACTAATATTGTAATATTGCTGGGGCATAATGGTTGAAATAAAGATGAACATTAGAAAAAGAATACTGAACTTCTACTCAATTTCAATTTCTGCGACAAAGTGTTTCCCTCGTGTTGACTCTCGCGGTAGTCGGTTTGGCTGCTGTTCAATACCGACATGCACCACACACTGTGGTCGGTCGACTGCGTTTAGCCGACCTCACTCCGAAATGCGACAGAGAAGGCACTTTAAAAAAGACTAAAATCTGGGCCCAGGTCTTGTTGTGAATATTTCTGTACATTTTTTAATTAAAATCTTAAGAAACAGTTGCAGGTCTAAAAACCTGGTAACATGCATGCATTCGATAATACCTCTGGTTGAAGACTTGACACAGCTGGTCGTGCCTGTGTAATTGGTGATGGCAGGTTAAGCTGGGTATCTGTCGGTATCTGTTTTAATGCTATTTTAATACCATTAAAACCCAGATTTTATGAATATCTGACTTCACAAGAAACTAGTTTACTGCCTGGAAATTTACATCTGGTATATTAAATTAAAACTAATAGCTTGAAACTGCCTTCTTTGTTCAAGAAGAAATGTGTTTTTTTATATCCTTAATTCCTTCTTTTTGTTATAACCATAACGGGGAATAGAATGGGACATCAAAGTCATAGATTTTTTAATTTTAATTTTAATTGCTTCGCCATGTACATGTATACAATAATTTTGTCAGATTCTATTGAAAACATTTAGTTTGTGGTGATATATCGTGTTATTTTCTAGTCAGTCGATCCATTGATTTGTAACTGCAAATGAAGCTTGCTATTTCAGTCCAAATTTGGCCATGGTTGAATAAGGAACGTACAGCATCCTTGTTAGGACTTTTGTAATACGGTTCCAACACAAACTATATAAATTTGCCGTCTAAATTATTCGGTGGTTCTCTCTCAAAGATATAGGAAACAGCTAACACTACAATAATATACAACTCCAGTTGTACAAAGTTTTGATCTTTTAACTTTCCTGTTGTCGTTCATATGTTTGCTCTGCCTCAGGTTCAGACATGAACATATCGACAGCCGGTGGAGGTGGAGGTGTATATATTTGCGATAATATGCGCGCATATTGACTTAACCTGAACTCTGAATGGATTATGGAGTTTACTGCAATAAGTAACGCATCGTTGGTTTTGTAATTTTCCAGGTGGCAATGGATTAAGCGGCTTTTCTTAGTTAAAACACAAGAGTCCTTGAAAACTAGCGTTTCCTGTGTTCTTCACGTTCAGTGCGTTACAAGGGCGTACTCGTCCTTACACAAAACGTCCATTTCCTCCGCAGCAGCTGGAAAATATGTGAGCATTTTCACAAATTCTTGAAGTACAGCTTGACATGGGTGCGTTCAAACAAACTTTACCCCTTAATATGGGAACGTGGATCTAAAACATAGACTTAGAACTGATTAATTGTTCCTTAATGAGATTGAATTTGGAATCAGCACGAAAGAAAACAATTCTGCGAAAAATATTAATGACGTCTTGTACGGTTCAGAGAGTGTGTGCACTCACTGAGACACTGCTTCACCCACTTGACTTCCTTTGTTGCGACACAAGGAGATACTCATGGACTTCCGGTTCTCATTCGTTCAAGATATGATACCCCCATGTACACAAAAGCCAGGAACTATTGCTAGGCTTTGCGCCTTTGACCACTTGAAACTAACTAGTTTAATAGCCGGGGCGGCTTCCCTGCGGCTGCCCGGCCTTTCATCGCATCTTTTATTTGAGCTCACGTGTGTCGGAAGATCAAAGTAAGACGTCAATCCAAACAAATCATTTTCAGCTTTATGTTTGTTTTTTGAATACCTACGAAATACTTCCGAAGCTTGTGATGAAGCATTGGTTGTTATTTTGTAAAATAATGCAAGCCGATTTCCCAATTTATAGCTACCCATTTCTGAAACACTTGAACGTTTTTCTCTAAGATTTCGTAATACTGGCTTCAATTTGTTTTGTTTCTTCAATTTGTCGTTTGTCGTTCAGCTGAACTGAACAGCAATGCTACCAGTCTATAGACAGCTCAAGACTAATTACTTAAGCGTACACTTGGCCCCTCTCACCCACGTACAAAACGGAGAATCGAGACCTGGCCAATTGTTAGTCCCGCAAAAACAAATTAGAAAGCTTATTAAATTCATAATTAGCCAATCAAATTGCACGGATGTCGCGACTTTTCGGGCCACACAATTTAAAGAAGCTCGTTCAAGCGATCAGTCCAAATGCGTCTGATCGATGAGTGAAAGATACGAACGAACATGAAGAACACTCGCGAGCTTCTGTTTCTAAGTGTTATTATTTTAGCCGTCTCGCTGCACAACATTGACAGCTTTCTGAGCGGGGACAGCGGCTCTCTCTTGTGAGTACTATTAACTACAGTTCCTGATTTATATGTCCTTGTGTTTACTTGCACACTTGAAAATCCTTTAAGCACTTAAACAGCACTTGACCTTTTCAGCCAATCTCCTAAAGTGTGGGCTCAAGGATTGGGTCCTGCTTTGTGTCTAACTATACCAGCTCTGTCATCGAAGCAGAGAGAGATTTGTTTGAAGCAGCCACGAGCAATGGAGGCGATCACCCAGGGATTCCGTATGGCAGTCGAGGAATGCGAATTTCAATTCCGACATAGTCGTTGGAATTGCAGTGCTTTGGGAAACAAACATCATCTTTTTGCGTTCAGAGCAGTAGGTGAGTTGGTGGGGATAGGTTCTGAGTTCTAAACTGTTCACCAAGCCAGTTGAGTTGAAATTGGACAAATGATTCTCAAGAAACCCCCAGCGAGTTCCTGCAGTGTTCCCTGCTTGGTTTTGTTTGTTTGTTTGCGGAATACTTTCCGGTGTTGAACAGTGCACAACGAATTTTGCAGTAAAGAATAAGCTAAACGTTAAACGTACTTCCAGTTCCGTTTAGTTTAGTTTAGTTTATTTCTCGTTAGAAGTTATTATAAGACCCTGAAAGTAATTGCGTCACAGCATTTATCGATTCGCTAGAACAGAATCCGTCCGGATAGACTCTTCTGCTTTGTTTCAACAACAAATAATAACTACCAGATTGTAGCAAGAAGTTGGATTGTACAACATGAGAAGTTCTTATTCGTTTGAGTTGTTGCATTGAGTGGACAGATGATTCAATAACCGAACGACAGCTGGGTGGTCACAGCCCAGGAAATTGTATGGGCTTAATTACGCCGTTATCTTAAATAGAAAGAGAAATTCAAACCAGATATAGATTTAGACGCAGTTACCAAAGGTTTGAGTTCTTAATCCTAGTATTCAGAACTAACACGTTTTAGTTCATCACTGATGCAGAGTGGAGAGTATTCGTGGACCCGTTGCTTCACGCTTTATTTATTTTCAAACAACCTGCTTGTGTAATATAAAAATGTGTCTTACTATTTGCAATTACCGACGCTTGACCAACACTTACGTTAAGATATATGTAAGATTTCTTCTTTAAACTAACACATTACCTGCTCTTAAGTACTCTAGATTATTCCTTACTTCCGATTTGCAAAATCTGACTCCGAATAGCTCCCGCAGTACGATCTTATCGATTTATCATTCATTTTGAAAGCAGTTAACCTCTAAACGTATTGCGAAAAGTGACGAAAAGCTCTGTCTGGGCCCAGGCAATCAGTACTGCAAAGACAGTCAAGTAGTGGTGCAGATCCAGCTTTTAAAAGTTTAAAGCAATGTTAAATTAAACTGACTGTCCAGTGTCTGTGGTTGGCCATAACACTTGATAAAATGTATAGCGGTTTGCGCCTCTCTTTGCGTGAATACTTCAACATCATTTTCAAAGGAAGTTCGATTTTCAAGTTTTATCAGTTTATCATGTTTCTTTGCATAGAACTTTACGTTTTTCATTTTTTCACAGCAGGGACAAGGGAATCTGCGTTCTTTAGTGCCATAACTTCGGCTGGTATAGCACACGCGGTGGCCACGGCGTGTTCTCAGGGCAATATCTCAGACTGCACTTGCAATGAACAACAGGATGCCCGCGAAAGAGTGAAAGTGGACCCGCGCAAAAAGTTCACGTGGACGGGTTGCAATGCCAACATTAGACACGGACTAAAAACAGCACTGGAATTTTTGAGAGAACAAGATGTCAAAGTAACTGGCGAAAACGAGAGAAAAGCCATCGATCTCATGAACAAACACAACATTAAGGCAGGCAGGCAGGTAAGTGTAGTTCTTGTTCACCCAGTGATCATCAGACTAACAATAAGTTAATTGCTTTTCTAATTAAATAATGATATTGCAGATCTAACAATTAGTCTTTCTTACGGTTCAAGCCCTCCGCCGAAAAACTGTTATGCACGGAATTGGTATCTGATGAAGAGAGCACATTGCAGTGGTCAAAACTGTCTCTTACGGGTTATTACACGAAACCTCTGATAGCACAAGCATAAGAAACAATTCTTCTCAAATTTCTAATAACTAATGCTTGCGCTCATTAGATAAGAGACTCTACCAAAACATAAACAGACTTAGGAACCAACGGCGCTACTGACTGCAGACCAGACAATATTTAATAAACTATGCGTAAAGTATAATTCAAACGTTTATTACCAAAATATTTCAATTAATTATTAACGAGAAAGAACACAGGCATTCACATCTAAAGTGTCCGATAATTTCCGCCGCTCAATTTGAGGAATTAATCCAGTTTATTATCAATTTTCTTTGGTGAGCATTTATTTATTTACAGAATTGAGTACTCGAAATTTTCTGTTAGTTTTACAAAGAGTCAGCACTTATGAAGCACTATGAAGCTTAAGCGACCATGACTTCTTTGACCTTTTTCTTTGGGCGCTCGGGTTGGCCTCTCCTTTGAGATTAAGGACTTATAAATCGCCTTTATTCTCTGAGTGTCGGCAAACTCACCTTAAAATCGCCTTTAATACAACGTGTCATCCTTTTTTCTTATTATAGATTCACAGACACCGAAATATTAAAGATATTAAGGGGTGATGTTTAATTAGCGTTCTCGTAAGGGATTTGACCACAACGCTTATGGTTGATTATTTTGCAAAATTAAAGAACGATTTCAAGGCTCGGATAACTCTGAACATGCTGCGTTTAATCTTTGTGAATCAATGACTACAAACACTTTGTTTTGACAAGTTTGACATGCATTGATTTCTAAACGGCTTTGGAAAATTAAACTTCTCAATTATACTTTTAAAATGATCCGATTCTTTTGTTTTAATCAGAGGGAGGCAATTTTCCGCATGAGCTCATTGTTAATGGCCACAAATGACTTATACCACATCCCCTGAAGTTCTTACTTTGAGAGCAAAGATTTAAAACATTTGGTTTACCGAGATCTTGTAGAATACCCGTAGCACGTTCACTGCATAATCCAACCTAACCGCTACGAAGTATCAAGAAGCTGGTCGCTCATAGAGTGCAATTTCTCCTCTTCTTGAAGCCAGTCAAACTGGAAGGCACTTGCTTCGGGCTAATAGACAAATGGTTGCATGATAATTTTATAACATAATTACGACTTGTTATTATCATTTGTTGAAGAATACACAGACAATATGTTCAAAAATAGAATTTATTTTAAGCTTGTTCATCTACTGCGTACTATGGACAAGTGGAGCCTTACTCGTAGAGCGGTAGAAACATTGCGACTGTACGCAGGTGAATTGGTTTATCAGAAGGATAAAGTCACGTTTCTATATCCCGTTCACCGACAGGATAAAGTCACTTTTCCGTTTCCCGGTTATTTTCCATTACATCTTGTTATTTTGACTGAGCTGAGACTGAAGTTTTAAGAGTTCAAACATATGGACTTGTATTTAGGGAGACAGTTAGAAATGTTTTGCGTCTTCGTGATATAGAAATCTATTTGACGGACAGTATTACTATTAGTTAACTGGTAATGATTGTTATATTCAGTAGATATTTCAAATTCGATCTGTTTTGACTAGTTTCAGACTACTCTTGACATAGTCTGATTTTTTAAAACTACAAAGCCCTCAATTACTGCTCCAGTCATTTAATGAATTTATACATCTTGTCACTCTTCAGTGCATGAAACTTGACTTCGTGTATTTTATACTGTACAGTTTAGAATGTGAGGGTGTCACGAAACAATCGAAAACAAGGCGTCCTTCGCATTTCAGTTATAATGACCTGTACTCTATGTGTACAAAACTCTGCTAACACCGTGCTCGCTGGCTGTATACGAAGTGATGCGGCCACTGAGTCTATAGAATTTCATAAAATTCCATGAACTACAAGAGTATTCGATTTTTTATAAGAACAACTTTATAAGAACAATGAGGCTCGATTTTAAGAACACGCTCAGGCTGTGGTTAAGAAATATTAAATCAACCCGGTGTATGCTTGTTTAGTCCGGTGTATGCTTTCAAGTTAAATACTAAAATTCACGACTAAATAGGCTATAAAACAGGATCGTTTTCCCTGGAAACTAGACTCTATTATACGTTATGATTTATATGGTTAGATTTTGGATCCTTTGCGGACAGGTTATGTCGCAGCTGCGTTATTGAATAAAAACAACTTAAGAACGCTTTACACTGAGGTGGCCTAAAAACTTAAGAGCAATGAGGGTTGGTCAGATCATGTGCTTCTTACAGAAGAGCGTGTATTAAAGAATGTGAATGTATTGTATGTAATCGGTATTGTTCGCATACTCAATGTCGACATCGATACTCGACGGTATTGTGCTAGAATGCTAATATTACTGAGAGAGCGACATCATCTGTTCCCGAAATCATTCAGTGCAGTGCTTCATAACTGGGTGCCAAAGTACGCTGGTTATGCGTGTGTCGCTTCCACGTGCTACCGCATGTCAGGTTTGTTTAAAATGTTATGGCAAAGCGGAAGCGCGCTTAAAATGTGAACTTTGAATGCCGAACGTGATAGAGTAAGCAACTACGGACTCAATTAAACAAAAATAGCACAACAATATAGCACGAATCTAAAAATGACAGAAAAAGCTCAATAAAATGTGCTGGTCGGTAGTTATTGCATTTCGCACCCCTGCAGAGTTTGAAATTAAAGGAAGTCGAGGTTTGAAATTAAAATCGTCTGGCACAGTAGGTTGTAAATGTCCAGATGAAAACAGACGATTA
The DNA here is from genome assembly GCA_025505405.1 of Epizoanthus rinbou. Taxonomy (NCBI): domain Eukaryota; kingdom Metazoa; phylum Cnidaria; class Anthozoa; order Zoantharia; family Epizoanthidae; genus Epizoanthus; species Epizoanthus rinbou. Next base: position 15,037 of record JANVCH010045545.1, read on the forward strand.
AAGCGTTTAGCGGCAATCTCTTGATATTGTTCAGAGACACCGTTCTACAGTTATGCGTGTTCATCTGTTTTAGTTATTAAATCTCTTTGGTGAAATTGTTGGCATACTTTTCCACCACGAGTCAACTTGCGTAATTCTAGTATGTTCCTACTTGTACCATGTTTAGCTATCCACGACTTCTTTTCGCAAGCTGCAATACCGTCACCATTTAATATAAGCTAACTATACATTTCTCTCTTTAGTTTCTTGCTGAGAACTAATTTCAAATTTAGAGGATAACGACTACTTTCATATTTTTTCCCGTGTGCGTCAACTCGGTAAGATCTATTCCCTTTTCAGTGTTATTCTGTTCAAACCTGACCCCCTTGTTTTCGCTACGTTAAGCATTCCACGATTTGTCAAAAAGAAAGTTGTTGTGGTTGCGTATTAGGAAATCAATACTAGATAAGACGGTTGGGGAGATGGCTTGAGATTGAGAAAGTAATAATGTTCGTGTGAATTGTATATGAAATGTCTTCTTCTGTTTTACGAAGTCAGACATTTCAGACACTGAACAACTGGCATAAGATAAATGGACTTTATTATTTTGGGGCGGTATTTAACCCGTGTTTGAACAGCAAACCAACAATATGTAAACGTTTAGAAAAACACATTGGTGGTGTAATTTAGAAATCAAAAACTTTATTTTGTAATTATGTCTTAACAGCTTCTTGTTATAAGTTAATAGTTTCATTACAAGTTCGACGCTTTCTTTTATTAGCCATTTATCTAAATCGTTGCACCATAGAAAATAATAGTCTATACCAAATTCAAGAAAGGTTGACGGGTTTGAAAGTATAAAATGTAGAATATATTATCGACCACGGAGCATACAAGGAAGCCATTCTTGAGGGCTAATTTGTATGCACATTGTCTGAATTTCTTAATTTCTTCTCATTTTCTTCACTTGTCTAAATGTCTAAATATTCTGTAAAAGTAAATAAGACAGGCTGTTGAATTCCCAAAATATCCCTCGATCATATATTTTATATTTTCAAACCCGTCAATGAATTCAAAGATCCCCTGAGTTATCTGCGAGTCTACTGTCTTAATTCGGTAGTGCGGTTTACATCGCTATTTGAAATCTTAACCCGGATATTAAACGAGAATAATCATTATTCGTTGCAACTGATTATTCTATTTACGTTTCTGACTCAAAAGTTTAATTCATTCACTGAATTTGTATCATCATCTTGCCATCTTAATCAACATTTTGAACCGAGTTGCGACATCCGGTTTGTTATTTTTATCGGCCGAATTTCGGTACTGAATATTGGATATGATGTGCCAGTGATCATCAGTGAAATGGTACTGAACGTAGTTTCTTCAATATTTTTTTATGAAGCAAAACACAAAACAGAATTCCAGTCAGTTATTTTAGTCCGAGTGATGTACATTGTTAGTTTTACTTGATGAGAGGTTTTGCTTTACTAGCGTATCACGTACTGAATGACTGGGCCTGACTGATGTATTGTGTTGTATAACTGGCTATTAAGTTCTGCTTTATCCTGACACAATTTTAAATTTGTCCTTCCTCCGTGGATGTTATTGAAAAGTATCCCGTTGTTAGCAAGTCTATAGTAACAGACACACAAGGCGGAGACATAGCACGACAACTCACGTTTGTATAAACTGGAACCCATTTATTCATGATTGAGGGTTTGTTTGGAAAATCGTTTTTAGTAATCACGCCCTACTCTAGAATTAAGTCGTAAGTAGATCTTTTTAAATCTTTTTAAAAACCGCAAAGGGATATACTCAAATAGAAGTTGGGCGTATTCCAAATTAACCTGCTGCGTTGCAATGTTCTGTCTCGTTTATACTCTGCCAAATACCACTCCTTTCAGAGCGCAGTACATCTTACCTTTGGTGTGAACTGCACATTTCTTTCAGATTTAAGAATTTTTTTAACAAATTGTTAACAAAAATTTTTCAAAATCGCAGCTTTTCTCTGGAACTATCTGGAAATGCATAGATCATTGACAGTAACATGACATTGTAAGTCCGCCATTGTTACGTTTCTCTACTGGATAACATGTACACCCGTCGGTAGTAGAAACGCCCACTGCCCAGTTCGGTAGAAAACTCGCAACATGTACGTTACTAACTGAACTTGATTTTCTCGAATATATTGAACTCGACTGATACAGCGACTGCACAAGGGAGATACTCGAAATAATATAATGATGAATTGATTCCATGTTAATGTTACTTATATAGAAAGTGTATAAACAACAACGATATGTTTAGAAGCTTTAGAAAGGTCATTCGAATATATTAGAAGTTGTGAATTAATGTTTTTTTTGTCTTGGTCCATTCACTATTATTTATATCAGAAGACAAAAGTTCTATTTATAGATGTGACCGCTGTGCCGTTCGAGTATGTTTTCATCAATCTTCGTATTTTCTATGACCCTGTATTTTTATTTACAAGTTTCACTCCTGCAATTAGAAAGAGCGTATGTACGTGTTCGAGTTATGAGAACGTATGTTGATGATTGAAAATATTTTACAAAATTGGAGCAAAATGGCAAATCGAACATGCAATCTGTTATACACCCTGACCGACAAAACCTAATTCGTAATTTTTAAGATAACCTTTTCATCCTTGAACCGAGTTCGAAAATAGACATGTTCCGGTTGTTGAAGTTCAACAACTGCCAGAAGGCAGAAG
>JANVCH010045546.1:0-11274 GCA_025505405.1 Epizoanthus rinbou
ATTAGTATACATTAATATTGAAGCTTGTGTACCGAAATGATTAGAAATAGGAGTAACCCCCCTTTTAAAACCTTTGAAACTGTGTTCAGACACCTTAAGTGCGCGCATAGCTCACTCTATGCATGATGGAGTATGCTGTTCAAAATAAATCTTTTGTAAGAATAAATTCAGGTTTGTTCTAAAACCCATATAATAATACCTTATTAAACGATTTTCTGTTTAATATGGTGATTTATTTTTACTTATGAGTTGTATTTTGCTCGCCTAAAAGCTAGCAAAAAATGGCCTGACTCGTAAAAATAAATCACCATATTAGTAATGGTAATAGGACTGAGTGGAGTCCAATTCTGTCTGTAATCATATGAGTGATACCAAAATTGTTTTATATCACAAGTATGATTACAGACAGAATTGGACGACACGAAGTCCTATTAACAATTTATTATAAAAATTACAATTTCCAAGAAAAGAGAAAAATAAAGTGACAATTTGTCATTGGAAACAAACTGATTTGAATTTAAGTCTCTGTCATGGAAATAACTGTGGGAGGAAAAGTTATCCATTTTGTCTTGGCCACAGTTTCTGAGTGGTAAGTTGTTCATACAATACAATACAATAATTGCCTTTATTATTTTTAAGGTAGCCCAATCAGTTTTACCATAAAAACTGTTATCAATAGGGGCCCTACTTACTTATATTACACTTACAATACAAGATATTACAATCATATTAATAAAAATTACAAGTATATTTGATAAATGAACCAATCACAACATGACTTATTGGTTTACTAACCAATCACAGGCCAGATAATAATCATTATGAATAAAATGGGGCAATGCCGTGTTCCAACTAAAAATAGAGACGTTGTCCAAAGGTTTTGATATTTTCCACTGATCATCCTAGTACTCGGGAAGTCGGTAACAACTTCAAAATAAAGTTTAAACAGCATGCAGTTTATTGCTAAAATAGCTTTCTTCAATTTATACAATCTTGCTAGTAAATAAATTTACTCACGGTGACACCTCAGAAAGCGAAGACTTCGAAATCCAGTCGAGCACTCACCAGATTAATTTACCGCTGAACCTCGTGACAGCAGACAATGTGCAAATCTTGTGGGTGGATCCCTGGGGGGTTTGCCACGCCACGGAATAATTACTGCTGGACCTCGTGACAGTAGAGCATTAGCAAATCCCGTGGGTACATCCCCAGGGAGTTTTGCCAAGAAATGCAAAAGTACTCTAACTAATGCCCCTACAACTGTCTCCGAGGCAAATTTTTGCTACAAATCCCCTACCAAGCCCGTGGGTTCCCCTAGTGTTGGCCGCTGATACGTGCATTACCACTCAAAAACTGTGGCCAAGACAAAATGGAGAACTTTCCTCCCACAGTTATTTGAATGACAGAGACTTATTAAATTCAAATCAGTTTTATCCAATGACAATGTCAATTAATTTTTCTCTTTTTTCGGAAATTGTAATTTTTATAATAAATTGGTTGCGCGCTCGTCCAATTTTGTTATCACTCGTATGATTACAGACAGAATTGGACTCCACTCAGTCCTATTACCATTTAATACTAACTAACCATCAATATTTTTAACATATTAGCCCGCCAATTAAATTAGGGTCTAAAATACCCTATTTTAAAGAGTGTAGACCCAACTGGTAAATACATTTATAAATACTAGAACATATATAAATGTTTTGTCCATAAACGAAAATTACAAATGTTTGATCATGAATGTTACATCATTTGTGACTATTAGTACTACTAACCTATGACCAGCACTGTTTTCCCCTCGAAGCCTTTGAAGTCCCTGTAGTTAGCGCTGTGCAGCATCCTTCCCGTAAACGCGTCCATTCCGGGGAAACTTGGCCACAGGGGAAGCCACAAATGACCCGAGCAGAGCATCACTGCATCAAACACTTCTGTGTTCACATTTGACTTTGCGCCTTCGTCTTCTCTGGAATCCCTGAAACGCACCTCCCAGCGGCCCGTCTCGGCATGATCTGAAGTTCGACAAATATCTACAACTTGAGAGCTAAATCGAATGAACTGATACAAGTTAAACTGTTGCGAGTAAAGTTCATAATACCGTATCATGTGTTTTTGAGTAAAGAATGGTGGAAAGTCTTTGGGATGTGGAAAATCCGAGAAGCAAGACAACTCTTTGCTCGTGTTTATGACTGTTGATCTGTAGACGGAGTTTTTGTTTGGATCCTCTTTGAAGCGCCATGCTCCACCGATATTACCTTCTTGTTCAAAGCAAACTGGTTCAATGCTTTCGTCCAAGCAGCATTTGATGGCTGCCAAGCCCGAAGGGCCAGCCCCAACGACTGCAACTCGCATTATTCTGATTCGACAAGCTCCCAACTGCCCTAGCCACTTCAGAATCTACAAAACTAGTTCAGTAGTTGGCGAAGAACAGACACCCGTCTGATTCCGTCTAACCAGGGCGGCCATAACAGGGGCCTGCAACAGGTTATACCACAGGCAGCCCAAGCTTATAGATAGTAATTTGCGTTGAAGTTGTACCAGGACCCAGTTGTTCGAAAGCCGATTAGCACTAATCCAGGGTTAAACTCTTAATCCATGTTTGTATTTACTACCTTATAGACTGGTTTGGGCTGCCATTTTGGGTTTAAAAATTGGATTTCCAAGGAAAGACTCGATAGTATTTTATAAGCCCCTGAAACATATTCCAACGTGAAGAAATTGCTTTTTGAATTTTGCTTAATCCAGGATTAAAGTTGAGCATCTTTTGAACAACCGGGCCCTGTACAGTAGCAAAACCAGCCATGCTACCTGGCTAATCTTTGTTTTGTCTCATCCTTAGTGGCCCCGCCTGTTATGGTTAAGGGCACCCAGGCTCCCACTGGTGAAATTCTTCCAACTCATCAACAATGGTCTGTTATGTTTGATCAACAGGTGAGAAGTTCAACTGCACCGGTTATTATAATAAATAATAAAATGTTAACGATGACGATTACTATAACTGCTATATGTAGACGATGACGATGATGATGACAATTATGATGATCATGATAATGGTACTGATATCAGTGATGATGATGACAATGATGAAGACAATCATTGTGGTGATGATGACGATGACAACAACAACGAAGGAAAGCTCCACTCACTTCATTCACAAGGTTTTTCTGGTTGGCTGGTTGGTGTTACTGAAGTAACGTCAATTGCAATATCCGAAGGAAAAATGAATAAATAAATACTTAGTCATGTAATAGAATGAAAAACGAATGATGTTTTTGTTTGCATATTTTGGTTTTTTGTTGTTTCTTGTCTAGTTGATGTGAACCATACCAATCTTTGTTACTACTTGATCACAAGATCGTTGTCAGGGTGAATGTTACTAATACGAGTAAGACATGTGTGCAAGAGATTTGTTGTGTGACAAGTTGTTCAAGAGGGTGACTTGTATCAAATAAAGTCATTGCTTCCTGCTAATTTTGCGGATTGTTCCGCAGTTTGTGCGACCGAAAAGGAGCAACTTCATTACCGTTTACTCAAGCAGTGGTCAGCGGGTTTACTCTATCGATGTAGCAACCAACGCAGATGCGGTGTATCCAGGGGGGTCACTAGGCAGAACATTGTGGTTTACAACACGCTACACATTCAAGGAGAAGGAAACATATTATGTACTAATGGATCCAGGTGTGTTTCTTTTTTATTGAACCTCTTAAGTGTGTGCATGGTCGGCGCAGTCGTTAAAACCTCTGCCTCCCAACCAGAAGGCTCAGCCTTGCTGAGGGTTGAATTTATGCGACCTTCTTTACACACACCGTCCGTGGACACGGACGTTAAGCCGTTGGTCTAGTCTCTCGACGTTCTATCGGGGGACTTAAAAGAACCCACGCACTTGTCGATAAGAGTAGGCTAATGCTGGTGATGTGGTCTGTCACCTCCTCTCTACTCTATAAAAAGGTTACCGTATATTGAGATCATGCATGGACCGTATAGCGGCTGCCTGCGGCGCCTTCAATGCTTTCGGTTCGATCTCTGTGATTCTGTAATGCGCATTTGAAAACATTCCCATGGAAAGTGCGCAATATAAATGTAATACCATAAAAGTAATATCATTATCCGATTAACCGTGTATTCAACAATGTCTTCTCTCTGCACTTCCTTGTAATCTTAACAAGTTTGTATTCTCATATCACGTTTTCATCATCAATTCGTCAGAGACAAAATGTTGTGGATTCACGATGATTTAGCCACTCAGTTCTTTGAGTGGAAAGCTTGATACGCAACTCAACCATCAGAAAGCGGCTATATCGTGAAACAAAATCATATGTTGTGCGCATCATTAACCTTGGGAACCATTTCATGAAATTACAGGGCCGCAGGACTGGGCCATGAGCATCACATACATGGCGGCGCATAATAACGGAGGCGTGCTTGCCTCGCCTGGGTTCTAGTGTGAAGGAGCTTTATGGTTTAACAACACTTTAATTTGTTTGTTCTTTAATTAAGGCATCGTTAAAGGAGTGCGATATTGTGGCGCGGAGTCTCCTGCCATCAGGAATTCCTCCGTCTGGAGAGTGAAGATAAGTAAGTAGGCATCAGTTTTAAACACATTTTGGGGGAGGGGAGGGGGTAGTTCCAGTCACACTCTGATCTGTCTCCTCTGAAGCGAATATTCGCCTCTCCAGAAACTACAAAAGGGCTGGGCCCGTCTACCCAAACGATCCCAGAAAGCAATGCTCCAAAAGCAATGTGTCATCGAGAGCGTTTATCAAATTATTGTTTAGGTACAATACGCGTTGTGTGAATCGCATCACAATTCGTACGGGCTAATGGTGCCGCTTTGTTCCTTCATGCCAATTTACAATGAGACGACAATGGAGTTGGACACTCCTAGTAATGGGCTCCCTATGTATGGTAAGATACGCGAGGTTTGGGTTTACATATCAAGCGGGCATAGTTCCTAGATGGAAATGTAACAGAATTATTGAGCATTGTGGCACAAAATTGTTAGAACGCCGGAGAAAGAGGAAGGATCTCTGACCCAAGTGGGATTTGAACCCATGATCTCCGGAACATACAGGTCAGATTTGCTGACCGCCTGAGCTACAAGGCCAGTCGGAAACTGGTCGGAGGATGGAAATTTACGGCAGTGAACACATGTGAGCGATGAAGTCACCAGTAAGGTTTGGCCTCTCAAGATTATTACACAAACTAGAGTTAACTATATGTGGTAAGTTGACGTGCTGTAACCCGTGTAGATCCATGTGAGCGTTTATATCCTAAAAAGGAAACGGTCCGACACGAAGTAAGAGAAAAAGTCTTCAATTCCAACGAGATCCGAACCCATGACCTTCGGAACAGACCATCATTACTCTACCGACTGTAGCTAAATGGCTGTTGAGACGGAAGGTGGTCGTGGGTAATTAAGATGGAAATCTACGACAGTGAACACGTGTCAGGGGGAGAGAGGTGTAAACAATACAATAGAGTACAGTACAGTACAGTACAGTACAGTGGAATACAATACAGTACAGTACAGTGGAATACAGTACAGTACAGTACAGTACAGTACAGTACAGTACAGTACAGTACAGTACAGTACAGTACAGTACAGTACAGTACAGTGCAGTGCAGTACAGTACAGTACAATACAATGCAATGCCAAACAATATTGATTAGCTTACCTGTTTCTTCCACAATCTTCCGACACCTGCTCAACAACTCATCCACGTCCCCGATACAGTAAACCCTAAACCCTCCTGTTCCGTGGTGAAGTTTCAATGCTGTAGCGGCATACCGCTTGTGAGATCCTGTGGCTCCCGTCCCGTAACTGACATACTCCTTTAGGAACCTCTCCTCGGGGTACTCGTCCCGCCAGTACTGGTATGTCTCACCCAGCTCCAACACGAACTGCAGCAAGGCGCAGTCTGTAGTGTCACCGATTTGTTTGGGAATGTTGTCCGCACCTTCATGCTGGTAACCACGAGAACAATCGACGTAAGTTATGGAACAATTCACTATTCTTAGAGCGCTTGATACTTTATATAAGCTAATACGAAGCGAGTTCCTATCTGTCGGTGCTGCTGTTCTCAAACAATCTTGTAGTTACTGTTCAGTCCAAGATACAGATCAAAAGTTATCTTCTTATGATATTAACAAAAAATCAGTCTCTCAGTAATGAGAATACACTGCATGCAAACTTAATTACTCGCACGAATTTTATTATCAAAATGCAGGATAATTAGTATAGGAAACACCACCGTGTTTCTCGAAGAATTAATGCGAAATACCACGAGTGTTTGATGAAAGTGTCAGTAATACCACGAGTGCGAAGTATTTGATGAAAGTGTCAGTGATATCACGAGTGCGCAGCACGAGTGGTATTTGTCACTTTCATCAAATACTCGTGGTATTTTGCATTAATTCTTCGAGAAAAACGGTGGTGTTTCCTGTTAACAGTACACCTACAAAATATACAATTAGTGTTTTAATAGCACATGTGCTATTAAGGATTAATTACACAGTAACAACCAATCAGAAGCCAGTATATTTTGTGGATGTGCTATTAACAACGTAATATGTTTTTGTATTTCTCTTTATGTTATCAAGCTAGAAATAGTTGAAATATAGCAGCCACTAAGGGGTCAGCTGACGTCCTGAGGCCAAAAACCTGCTTCACTGAAAGCCTCACCCACGGGCAATTGCGAACCATGTATGTACACCAACTTTTTCCTTAACTCTCTTAAGTGATATGATGAGCTAAGAAGGGGTAAAATGGGAACTGGGATTTGCCTTTTTCGCACTGGGATAATGAGATTTTGGGCACTGGCGGGACTGGGAAAACCTATCTCAAAAATTGAAATAGGAATGGGATTTCTCCAAAAGTTTAGGCTGGGACAAAAAATAGGGTGGGATTTTGGCCAAAATTGGGCTGGAAAATGAAATCTGTAATCCCCCCCCCCTTCAGAACCCTCTAAGAAATCGACATCGAATTCTTCTAATTAACCTCCATCCTTTTCGTTTGTTCAACCTTTCAAATTCCCTATTTCCGGGATTCGGCGGGAAACTGAACTCTTGTAAACACAATCAGCAATTTCTCGAGGAGAAACGTGCGATTGACTGGAATTGACCGGCGCATTTCAGTTAAAATACCTGAATATCTGCTCCATAACTGGTTGTAACAGCAATTGCTCTAATGAACTCGTCCATTATCTCCCGTGGAATGCTATCCATGAGTGTTCTGTACGCCACCAACAAGTCCTTGCCGCGACGGTAGTGCAAACCTCCTAAGGAACTTTCAGTCACCACTCTACGGCCAGGGAGCTAGAATAACGACGACAACAAACTGGTGAAATTCTTGTCTTTAGAATCCAATACATATGAATAAATATTCCAAAGTGGCATACAATAACGTTATACTATTCTACGGCCGCCGCATCCTGCGCTCTATTTACGGCATATTTCAGAATAGTTGATGTATCGCACGCAAAGTGGGGCGCCTGTGACTTACACACAGGAGGCCCACTTACAAAGTCAGCTCGTCTGTTCCGTTTTAGATAAATAAGAGCATCAATGATTCCTCGTCTGATTAGTTCTTTAGTAAAGGACCACAATGTTATGTCCTGGCGGATTTATTTTCCTTGACATGATACGAGGTGTGCAAGGATACGGTTTCGAATCAAAATTAAAAGTATGTGTACGTGTGTACATGCACGAGCGTGTTCACGAATGCGTGCGCATATGCGCCTGCAAGTATGCACTTACACATGTGTGCGAGCGTGTGTGCACGTAAGCGTGCGTGCATGCATGTGCGTGTGTGCGCACGAGCGTGCGCGTATGCGCGAGCATGCGTGCATGTATGCGCGTGTGTGCGCGTGAGTGCGTGCGATCGTGCGTGCGATCGTGCGTGCGTGAGCGTGCGTGTACGTGTCGTCAGATAGAGCAAATATTTTGAAAAATCAGTTCTTAGCTCGAATGAAGGACTAGCGCTCGAAACATCAGCTCTAATCTTCCACCCTTACGCCAAACATGCCATATCAACTTTTAGTTCATCAATTCCATTATGTAGACAATCAGTCAAGCGCACGATCAATCAAACACAATAGCTTAGACCCACTGACGAGTAAACAGACAGACTCAATTCGACCGCAATCTGAAACCAGTCAGACACAAACATTTATCAGACACTCGGTTAGATCAGAGGTAATCGAAACACTATAGACAAACAGCAAGGTAGAGGCAGAGACACTCAGAAGACAGACAGATGGACAGACAGTCAGATGGACCGACGAGCAGATGGACAGACAGACAGATGGACAGACAGACAGATGGACAGACAGTCAGATGGACAGACAGTCAGATGGAAAGACGAACAGAGAAACACAAACAAACAGACAGACAGACAGACAAACAGACAGACAGACAGACAATCAATCAATCAACCAGTACAACAACAAAACACACAATCAGACAGACCGAGAATAAATCATAAATGTTCCTGCTGTATTCAGCTCTTAATTATAACTCCATAATTGCTTACCCCTTCAGTTACTGCGCTTTCAATGCCAACAAAACCAATCAGTGTCAGATCTGAGACAATGGTGTCTTCACAGTTCAGGTCATTCTCCGTTATTGCCTTGTCTAAATTAAAACACAAAAATGTGTGAAAAAGAAGATGGTTACCATATTAAAATGTATATTGTAGTATACGAAAATTCAAAGTGTTTGGGGATGGATCAATAGCTAGCGTTACGCGCAGATGAAGTCACAATCATGTTTGTCTGAGTTTATAATATATTCTTGCATTTCCAATAAAAGAAAATGGCTCATCAGAAATCCTTTGAGATTCAATTTTGGTTTGTTTGTCTGAGTTTTGGTACTATAAATAGTAACTACGCGCAGCGCTATTTATTGGTCGTTAGACTTTATTTTGAACGTAACTTCATTTTGACCCTTGTTTCCCTTCAAGGGAAAGCTCGAATAATCGAAGCTGATCGAGAGTTGGATTTATCAAGGATAAACGTACAATAAACGTACAATACATGTATAAAACAAGTCAATGGAAAATAGATTTTTGTTCGATCGAGTTAGCAGGGTTGCAATTACCATCTTTCTCCTGTAAGCTATTGAGGCGGAGGTCTGGAGCGAGATAGCGAGTTCCGGGAATTCGGAATAGATTATCAAATGCAGAATTAAACATTTCCTGTTTAGAAAACTTTCACTTTCGTGTCGGAAAGCTTTCGTTTCGTTTTATATTTGTTGGGTCGCTTTTGCTCGCTGAGAAAAGTCAAAATTTCATTGTTTAAATTGAAATTGGCCATGAGCAGATAATTCTGCTACGAAAACAGTAAGAATTGGTACTGAAACTGAGAAAGTAGAAACATTTCTGAATCTAAAAAATATGAAAGCAGCTGTTGGTCTGCGCGTTGTCCGTGGCCCACATTGGCAGTTGCAAGATAAACTCGGCGATGGAGGAGAAGGGTTTGTTGGCACAGTTGTCGAAGTTGGAGGAACTAGCGGCTCCAAGTTGGCGGACAATAAAGTCTGGGTTCACTGGGACAGCGGGATTCGACGTGACCATCGAGCCGGGCAATACGGCAAATATTACGACTTGTATGTGTTTGATAACTCACTCTCCGGTAAGTTGCAGTTTCACTACAAAGTATTAAAATAGAAGATGCGTTTTATACTGGGTTGCTTGATTTGCTTGTGAGCTTCAGAGGTTTGTTGTTGGAGAGAAAAGTAATAAATGCATTGGTATCGCATTAAATTTAAATTTAAATTTCCTCTTTGTGTGTACAAACTAAATTTGTACGTGACTCCAGCTTTGCAAGATCAACTGAGTTCACAAGTGCCTGGAATTAATATCGCAATCATTGATAAATACTTGAAAAATTCTACTCTTCTCACACGCACTAGTTTCTTTTGCAAATTGCACTATTAGTTATCATGTCTCTTCGTCTTGTATAGTTCACTTCAAGCTCTAGTGTCATTCCCTTGATTGGACATCCAGTGTTGGAAGCCGACAGGAAGCACAAGAACTGAATAGACAGTAACGGCAAACGTAACACTGACAAGCACAACTCGAGCGCAAGAAGTTAGTGCAGTTTCGAGTACCTTGGATTCAAATTCAAATTCAGCTTAAATTAAATGCTAAATTGTGTATCTTTCTTTCACTGGCGCTTGAAATTGTACTATATGTCTGTTTGTTTGTTTGTTACTTCGATCCGTGCTAGATCGTAAACATAATATTTTTGAATATTAAAATATCCGTGTGCCTGCATGCGCGTTCAAATCAATTGCTCTTGTACAAAGCTAATGTACCCCGCAGAACTCTGACTTGCTATACCGCAAACATTTACTGTTCAGTCAGTTAATATACATCGTTTTAAGACGTGTATAGAAGAGAAAAACTGAGTTTAACCTTGCATTCGACGATATTTAACATAGTCTGTCTCTATGAGTATGGAAACTGAAATTCGGTTTTGTGAAAGCGGAAACGGGGAATCCCAGTCTGTCGCTATTGCTTTCAAAACATGCATCAACTGAATTGTTAACTACTGCCCGCACATATTGATCAACTGATTGGTGACAATTTTCAGTCGGTTTTCAGGCCATGTTCGCCCCAGAGTAAGGTTATCGTTTACCAGATACCTTGTTAGTTTATCAAATGTGGTTAAATATAAGCCACAACATAGCTAGTGTCTAGAATACTAGATGTCAAGAAACATTGAAATGTAATGATCTACGAATCCAGAGTAGACGATTTGATTTAATTTTACTGATTTCAGGAGGGATAATTCAGTAAACTAACAATGTAATGTTATTTGTGTCAAGAACTTACATGTTCCGAATGGCAGGTCTAAATCTTTTAGCCTGAAAATCGTCAATAACAATTGTCCGTATTTTGAAAATTTATTTTATTGATTTGATTTCCAGGAACTGCAATATGCTAATTATTTTCTCGCATCACTGCGTGACAAACTGTCAATAAGGTCTTCGGTGACATGTTCTTAAGGCATCTTGAAAATACTGGCATTGAAAGTCGTAGAACCTGCAGTTGTTTTGTGTAGAGAACCAAGATAATCTGTTGGTGATTAGTATAAAAATAAGATCTATATGAACAGGAGTGTAGCGGAAACCAAAAGAATGATCAGTGATGTTGTAGCACAAATTTACAATACAATAAAATACAATATGGTCTCGATACCTACTTTACAAAACTGACAATATCTACTAAAGATTCATGCCCGGCGGAGCAGGGGGGGCGGGGGGCCATGCCCC
>JANVCH010045657.1:0-11269 GCA_025505405.1 Epizoanthus rinbou
GAGATTATCTAAAAACCACCGTCCCCGCTACCCATAAAAAATGAATGGTCCCTTATCATAATAAATTAATCTACAACTGTAAGATCATCCAAATGTGATACGATATTGTAGCATGTAGAGTGCCAACAATAATCTCCCCCACCCCCTATCTGAAAATTAAGCCGTCTGCATAGCAGTCTGTACAAAACCCCAATAAAATTGGAGGAAAATGGCTTTTGAACAAAAATAAGCCCAAGGCTTAAAGTATTAAACTTTGCAGTATTTTCCATACATTTCACTTGAGGGAACTGGTGGTGCACCAGTTCTAGTGCTTGCTAAGTTATTCAGATATTAATTTCACATCATAGAGAGTAAGTAGATTTTCGTCACACTTTTTTTCTCATTTTGTTGTCTACAATGTACAATCATGTAATAATTGTGCCACAAATGTATTAACCTTTTGAATAACAATCAGGCATTGCCCTCGAAATGTAATTCAGTTTAAAGGTTTAGGTAATTTCTGATTGTTCTCTATGCCAAGGATGAAATGCGAGAGTTGAGGCTTGGAGGGGCAGGAAACTTGATACAAATGAAAGAAAGGTAAGCAGACTATAATCATATTTATTGGTCTTTCCCACTACTGTCCCTCTTGTATTTAATCATACAGGCCTCGAGGCTGATAAATAACTGTTTGAAGAGTGAACATCTTGCCCTGCAAGGCTTTGATAAGGGCAAATGAGAAACTCTGAGAATTAAAATTTAGAAGCCAAAGGACTGTATGACTCAATACAACAGCAAGACATGCAGAAGTACTTTATTCATTTTATGATTCAAAGATACGTTTTTGCCAAAAACAAAAACATCAACTACTGTACGTGCACCTGTCAGGGTCATAAGTGCAAGCATGTTTCACTGTTTTATATGCAAATTATACATTCACAACGATTAAAATCTAGGAATTGAAATGTGGGGGTCCAGTGGACAGCTCCTCTTGCTGAAATTGGGGGTCCATTTTCTGAATTTGTTGGTCCTAATTCATGAATTTTCTTTTGTTTTGATTTTAAAATAAATTTCTTATTTTTTTTGCATTTAGTCACATTACAACTGAAAATTTTTAATCACTTAGGAAACAAATTTTTTCATCCTTACTAATTGAGCCAGATTACCTTAATTGGACTGAAGAAAATCAAACAACAGGCCACCCACCTTTCTTGTTTAAAACTGATTTATTGATAAAAATAATATTTTAATACAACCTACATGTACAGTCTAATGGGCAGTAAACTTATGACCTGCTACAATGACTATTCACTAATCAAAACTTCGTAGCCAGTGGTTTCCTCTTTTCACTAGTTAATATAATTATGTGTATGTAGCCTCTGTACATGTGCACCTGGACTGTGGTGTACAGAACTGAAACTCAGAAACATTAGATGGAAATATGTTGTTTTCTCGGCTGCTTTCAAGCTTTTTTTCCAATCTAATTACACAGATTTCTAGAAAATCCTCATTTGTTTGTCTCACTGGTGCAAAACTTTGTAAATTCAACTTGGAGAGTCAAAAACATGTGTATCATTATGTATTTTACTTGTTTTGATTGCCAATCGATGTTCGTGTTTTTGGATGCGCCTGGAACATTTCATGAATGAGGAAGCTAGCCTGGAACTAAACAGCTGATGCACGTGACATGACAGAATCAAGATGGCAGAATTGTTGCATTACACACAAGAGAAAAAGGAGAGAAACATTTTTGCACACAGGATCTTGTCTATGTTTGAAGCACTTTGAGAATCGTGGCTCTTTCTGATGTCATATATGCACAAGACATGACGTTGTTCCCTGTAGCAAATGAGACTTATATGTAAAGACCTATATACTTCATTTCCCTCTCCCATCCAGTTTGTTTTGGATTATTATCTTCTTGATTGTGTACAGTTTGTGTTAGATAAGTTGATATTAAGATCTCTTGACTGGGCGTACCCCAGGGCTGCTACCCCAGGGCTGCTACCCCAGGGCTGCTACCCCAGGGCTGCTACCCCAGGGCAAGTGTGTACATATATGAAAATATACAATTGTGAGGGAAGACATTTTAAAAGTACTTCATACTTGATCCAAAATAGCTGAGACCAGAGTGAAGACAACTTGAGATCTATTAATTATGACCACCAGCATTGCAGTATGTGGTTTCTCTGCTCTGTGTGAACCCAACCAAAGCCAGATGTGTCATTATGTTTGATTATACTACTACTACGTACTACGTACTAATATAATAATATATCAGATTTATATTGCGCATGCTACATCGATCTGAATAATTATGTTCGCATGTGCAATTACATATTAAGCTAAAATTGGTTTAAAAATTACTATTATCCAAATTAAATTTGAAATAAAATGTAAAATGCTAATTTTAAAAAAGTGAGTCTTAATTGCTGCTTTGAAAGTCTTTTTAAAAACATTCCAAATTTCGAATGGATGCGAGGTGGGCATGCAGGCAGTGTTCCACAGTTTAGGAGCTGCATACTGTACTGAAATGCTCTCTTTCCTAATGTAGTCAAACATTTGGCATTTATATTCATGGCTATATAATATGAAGTAGGGTAGATGTAACACACATTCTGATTGGATAACAGATGGCAACACAAGTGTTTACATCAGAGGATCAAGACACTCATTTTATCTTCAACACACTCAGTCATTTATACCTGATAGTAATCAAATGAAGATGTGTTTTGACTATTAATTTGAGTACAAGAACAATACTGATCATTTGCAATGTAATGACTGATATTGCATGTAATTTACATGTAGAAGTTTCCACTCTGTCTCCGTCTATGCGATGCTGACAATATTCATTGTTTGTATTTTATGTCAGAGCGGACGAATTGAAGGCAGAAAAGGAAGCAAGAAGAAAAGAGGTCTGTTGTTGATAGTAGCAGTTGGATATTGAAAATCAGTGTGAAAATAATTAATATTAAAAGTAAGAAGTTTTGTTCCTCACTTTCTGTGTTTTTCTTGAAGTGAAAGCTCAACAGACTCAGTATAGCAAGAGATACTCATAGCAGGCACTCTCTCTCTCTGGTAACTACCCTGGGGGGGATATTCAACCCCCGGGGGGAATCCCATACTTGACTTGTCGGGGATGCTCATTGTAACTTTTAGGGGTTAAAATTCCGGATTTTGGTAACACTTAGGGTGTCTGAGAGATCATGGTAATTTTTAGACCCTTTTTTGGTTCGTTGATCCCTGGATTTGCTATGACAGTTTGTCCTCATTAGAATTACAGAACACACAGAACATCTCTGTCTATTACATGTAGCAACTACTTTTATTTGTCCACTTTTATTTGTTTCCGTGCATTTCTTTGGTAACTTTTAGGGGTCAAAATATGCCGGTGTCACACCCATATTGGTAACTTTTAGGGTTTGTTTTTTAAAATGTCAACAAGCATCCCCGTCATGTTTGCATGGGAGACCCCCCTCCCTTATCCCCTTGGGATTAGCTGTTGCAGTGACCAAAAAAGTCAATAACTAAAGGTTACTCCTACTTGATCAAATACTTGATTGAATATTGCCTAGTCATTCCTGGGCCCGCTTGCTCCCAGTCAGTTAACACTAACCAATGGTTAAGATTCTAATTCACAATTGGGTTTACTTCCTTATTGACTGATTTGGGCTTTCATGTTGGGTTTAGGTAACAATTATTTTTCTGAAGAATATTTCAACAATACTTTATAGGCACCAGATTGCGTATTCCTAGATAAAGAAATCAAATTTAAAATTTGGCTTTAATAACCATTGGTTAATGTTAACCGACTTTCGAGCAACCCGGGCCTGAAGTCCAAATATATGGCAACACCATAAAGTGATGGACTCCAAGATGTGTATCCTTATATAATATATATTGCCATGAACAGGTAAACTACATGTATACAGCTATAAATCATTTCAATATTTTCTTTCAAACATGACGGAACAACAATTCTTAGTCCAATAAAGATTTTGCTCAAGTTTCCTCAGGGAAGAATGTGTGATGTTGGCATTATGTCATTTTGCGGCCCATACTACAAAATAATGTAAATATGCAAAGTGAGCCATCATATGTTAGGACTGTAATAATTTGAGTAGGTGATGTCAGTCCTTTTTATTTCATTGCCAGAGCAGCCAATTGCATAATTTGCTACTTTAATGTGAAATATACATTTAGTTGACAGAAGTCACACAAGAACAGTATTAAGTCACAAGATCTTCATTGTAGACTTCAAAATTACAGATACATGTACTAAGGGAAAATGAAAAACCTCTTATTTACAAATAAATCATTACTTTGAACTTGTTATTTTGATATTTGGTATGATCTTTATTTTTAGTTTATAATTTAATTTGTGTTTCATGACATGAACAAAAATGATTTTGAAACAGGAGCGATAGCAAACTTATGAAACGCTGTATTGAACTTCTTAAATCAAGTTTCAAAACTTCAACACCACATGGTATATCTATATTTTATGATCTTCTCACTAATTTGTTCTCATATGTTTTCTGTTGACTGTAACCTGTCTTACAGCCACTCAGATTATGCCAGGATCGACAAAACTAGCCACTTCTCTCCCTCACCCCATGTGATGAAACATATTCTGGATTCCAACCCCTATATAAATTTGATTTTGGATCCCAGGCTTAACAATCCTTTAGATCCAGATTCCGAACATTGGATAGATTCCACAAATTCCATTCCACTGGATTACGGATTCCAAAATTGAAAAATGGGTGGATTTCAGAATTTACTGGATATTGGTTTCTGTCTCTTAACCATCTTAAAAAATTTGAAGAGGCATAATTTATGATTTTGTATCGACATACTACTCTTTAGGCCCTGTTTACATGGAGAAGGGTCACCCTCCTACATAGGGTCACTCTAACTAGATGGGTTACCCTTCTCCGTTGTATTTCAGGATTTCATTTACATGAGAGAAGGGTCACCCTCCTACATAGGGTCACTCTAACTAGAAGGGTCACCCTTCACTATTGTATTTCAGGATTTCATTTACATGAGAGGAGGGTCACCCTCTTACGTAGGGTCACTCTAACTAGAAGGGTCACCCTTCACTATTGTATTTCAGGATTTCATTTACATGAGAGAAGGGTCACCCTATCTGCTTGCAAGGGTGACCCTCTATTGGATAGGGCAACTTTTACTGAGAATTCTCAAGGTAGGGTCACCCTATACTGCTTAGGAGGGCAATCTTTTCATTGTTGGCTTATGCGGCCAATGTTTGTAATTAGATATTGAGCTCTGATTGGCCATGTAAATATAACACCTGTTCAACAGGGCCAACTTGTTCGAAAGCTGATTAACACTAACCCAGGGTTAAACTCTCAATCCATGTTTGTAGACTGCTTTTTGCTGCCAGTTTGGGTTTCCAAGGAAAGACTTGATAGTATTTTATAAGCCCCAGAAACATATTCCAACGTGAAGAAATTGCTTTTTGAATTTGGCTCAATCCAGGATTAAAGTTAACCATCTTTCGAACAACTGGGCCCAGGACAACAGTCAAACTGAATTCCGAACACCAGGTGATAGATCACAGCCAAACGTTTTCTTCAATGTCCTAAAACAGCCCTAAATTGACCCTAATTACTTCAACAACAGGTAAAATATTAAATCTTTATTTAAAGTCAAAATTTGTTGCAGATATTGAAGTTCCTTAGGGCACGTTTGATTGACCATATTCCAGAATAAGAATACATAGTCAAGAATAAAAACTTTGGTCTGTTCAACTGATCAGTATTCCTTTTTAAAAACATGAAACACAATGTTGTTAGTTTTCAGCTCACCCTAATTCATAATTCGGTATAAATCATTTTATGCTTCAAGGTTATAGGATAGATTTTGAAATAGTCCCCAGTGTTCAAAATAAGGTTCTAAAACTTCACTTTAATTTGCCGGCTGTTTTCAAATACCAATATTTTTACCAGCTATTTTGTAGAGATACGCTGAGAATATGGAACAAAAACAGCTGGTAAAGGTCGGGAATTTGCCGGCTGTAGCCTGTAGCCGGCCTCTATTTTTAACCCTGAGTCCCAAGTGTTTCCAGTAGAGTGAGAAGGACTGTTGTTGGTGACTGACGTTTCGAAAGCCTGTGTGGAATTCATCTTCAGAGTCAATAGACCAAAGTTGGTCATATAATCGGTATGTAACAAGATCAATGGTTTGAACCCAAGTGTATTTCTATTCCAGAATACAGTCAATCGAAAGCACCCTTAAGATATAGTTTCAAAAATTGTCATTACCTATATGAACCATGTTATTTTGCTACCTGATACTGTGGTTATCCACTATTATTTTATTGAATACTTAATACCAATAAATTTGGACAAGAATGGAACAGTTTTGATATACAATGTAATATTACACTGTACATAAAACTAAACTCTATAATACATTACTGAAGACAAAGTTTGTTTGAACTGCTGCAGTACACGAATTGCTTTATTGTTTACAACGTATATGTTTGTGAAAATGGTTATCAACCTCAAATTCTGCAAGCCTACAGTAAGATATGGACATTGTACCACAGAAACTAATTTGCAAGTTGTTTCCTATCCCGAGGGTTAATACTCATCAAACAATTATATAGTAATACTGATGCATGAATCAGCCACAATTACTATAATTGCTTGACGTGCAGCTTCCCATGTCCCTACTACTGGAAATGACAAGTCTAACAAAGGCTGTCGGAGCGGTAACGTAGTTATACATGTATGTATACATATAGCCCTGTGAGACTCGGAGACTTCCTGAAACTTTCTAAAGTGTCCCAAGTTTTCTGATCTATATCCTAACAAGAATGCTGAATCAAACATTTTACAGAAATTTAATTATTATTCCCCAAAACAAGACCATTTCAAGACCAGCGTCAAGTGTGGAGAACTCAAGAAGTGTATATGGTCTTATTTCTAGGGATATACTCCAGCAAACCTTTGGAATCAAAATATGCTAGACTGCTTAAGATTGGCCTCCGAGATCCTCAGTTATGCACACATACATGCATGGTGCTGTCAAAGGAGTACTCAAGAAGCAAAAAAACTAAACACTACTGACTGGTACCTGGTCTGACAGATTTTTAGTTATGTTTTTCTCTGGGGGGGGGGGTGATCCAGGTTTGAGCAAACATCAAACTCAACTCAAGGTACGTGACTTTATTTCCTGCCACTGGATTGCCCATGTTTATCACAGGCAAACTCCACGCTGATTACCAGGCAGACAGCACTGTGTACAGATCAAGGATATTGTATATTATATGCACAAAATCATCTGATAACGAGTCACTCTCAAAGGTCCCCTCATAACATAAATTAAAAACTGCTACTAGTTGAAAAGTTGTTTTCCTTCTATCATTTCATGTGATTATTAAATAAAAACATCAACATTATTGAGTTACCTACATGTACACTGTAACAGAAAGGGTAACCGTAACACCCCGTAACACCTGTCAGGTGTATCAAGTAGATGCTACAGCTGTAGATATCAGAATTAATTATTTTGTCACAAGTAATGAAGTGAACAGGGGAAATGTAATACTCTCAGCACGCTTTATGCTATGGAAATCAGAGTTGTGCATTGGATCTGATATTTAAAGACAATTTGGCTTCTTCAATCCTATATATTAGAGCAAATTTTACGTTTTGCTAACCGAATGAAAGGAATTCATAATCATGTTTGATTTCTCCAGATAAAGGCAAAACTGACAAAATTACACAACTCGTTGACAACCCTGGATATACAAATTTTCCGCGTCCAAAATTATTTTTGTTTTTTTCGTTTTGCTCTAAAACATCACCTGCTGGTCCTACAGAACTTCTCACACTTGCAGGAGAGAGTTTTTGTTACCATCCAGCTGTGTGCCACTCTCTTGAACATCTTTAAACAGCTCAATTACACACTCTCCAACGTCACATGCAGAAGCACCTGGCTCTTCGTCAAAGCCTTGCTCCACACTTCCACAGTCCAGGTCAAGTATTTCTCCAATGGATGCACCTTCCAGAAAATTAGCAGTTGTCTCACCTGAATGAGAATTACCTGGAGCATGAGGTACATTGCTTGATAGAAAACTCTCATAACCAGAATTTCCATCAACTGTGGGATCAGTTTGCGAGTTGACGCCCACCATACCCAAACTGCTGGGGATGGTACATTGTGATGTGGAAGCATTCATTGCAGTGGGGATTGCTGGTTGCACTGGTGATGGAAAATTATTTATAATGTCCCCAATATCCGAGAAATCATCCATTAACTCCTCATCTACAAGTCTGTGTTGCTTGTTCTCTGCAACTGAAATAGAGCTTGGTTCATTACATGGCACAGCACTTGAAACTGATGTCAATGCCTGGGTTGCTCTAGGCTCAGTTCTCTGTTGTATTTCATACGGTGGTGATAATTCTATTCCTCTAGTGTACCGCTGCAAACTAGCCAAGGGACTTGTTTGTATCTGTGACGAAACTGGCAAGTTCATCAGCTGTTTTGTGTGCTGTAAAATATCTTGGCTAGCAGAATAATTTGCTTGTGATTGTAATGCTGACTGCCTTGCTGCTTGCATACACAATGGCGTGCTTGTCTGTGCATGTAATGCTACTTGCATGCATGATGGTCGACTTGTTTCTTGCATGCACGATGGCAAATTTGCTCCAGTCTCACCTGACGTTTGCAGTATGGCATTGCAAGGTTGCTTGATTTCCAACCGATTTGCCCATGAATTGGGAATGGCCTGACTGCCAGCTCGACTCACATGGTAAGCTTCCTGGGGAGAAACTTGACTAACTGTTGGAATACCTGCTTCACTTGCTGGCAGATTTACGTGCATAGGTTGAAAAGCAGCTTGACCTTCTCTTTCTGTACATGACACTGCACTGTTTTCTGATGATCTCTCACTTACAGCTGTCGCAGGGAACAGTGTTGTTAGTGACTGCAAAGGTACTTGAGCTAGTGTCACACTCTGAGGATTCAGATGGTCTCTAATCACATTGACTTGCAAAGGTTTCCGTGGATTCAACAAAGCAGGCTTTGCTAAGTGACTTCGGACTGGATGCACTTCCATTGTTCTCTGAAATGGCATATTTCCTTGGTCTGTTCGTACTGCACATACCTGGGCGCCTGTGGGTAGCACTTGCCTAATAACTGGTGAATTCAATGCACTTATTCTCCTTGGAGGTAATTGGCCAATATTTGACGAAGTGTTTGGTGGTCTTATTATCAAGTTCTTTAACATTGTCTTGGCAGGTACTCCAGGTGCAAGACCAGGTATTGTCTGGATCACAATTGGGCTCCCCATGATAGCTTGCCCTGCCCTTGTCATCACTGATCCATCACTGGTGGTCACTGAGTGTGGGATACTTGGCGACATGTTCGCTCTTGGACTAACTGTATGTTGGGATGGAGCAACACATTTCACTACATTTACAACTTGTGCCAATGCATGTCCTGCGAGATTTCTCTGAACTGGAAATGCAGCTTTGTTGCAACTGTTCACCTTGTTAATGACTCCAGCAGCACTGTCAGGGGTAGTGTTAGATGTTGTGGATAACTGTGGCTGTCCAAAGACTGTATTCCCCGACATGTGAACAGTTGGTGCCAAACTTGGGGGTGACACTG
This sequence comes from Epizoanthus rinbou, assembly GCA_025505405.1. Taxonomy (NCBI): domain Eukaryota; kingdom Metazoa; phylum Cnidaria; class Anthozoa; order Zoantharia; family Epizoanthidae; genus Epizoanthus; species Epizoanthus rinbou. Next base: position 9,631 of record JANVCH010045657.1, read on the forward strand.
TTTGGTGGACTCCAACTGGCTTTACAGCCTTGCTCTGCAGACCACTGACAGCAGAAAGTCCTGTGGGTGCCACACCAGAACTTGTGCAGAGGCTTCGAGACAAAACAATGTGATGAAGAGGAGTTGTAAGAACTATGTTCCTGCCAACTTCAACTTGCACAGGTTGCCTAGCCAACTTTGCATCTAAAACCTTATCCACACCATCTTCTGTGATCAGTCCTCTGGATGAAAGGGGGCTGGCCTTTATTGGCCTTCGTTTTGTTGTTACAGTGTCAGCATTACTTGCTCTTGGTATTAATGTCTTTGCTGTGTTGTGACCTGGCACAGGGGCACTAGCAGCAGTGTGCAGCAGCTCAACAACTGATGGTACTTTACTAACTGGTAACTCAGTTGAAGCCATCTCCCATTCTTGTGCAGAGTTTAAGGAAGAGGTGTTGATGTCTCCAGCCTGGCGATGTACTGCAACAGATGATGCTTCCCTGCTTAACTTATGTCCTGATGATTCACTTCTTGCTTCAGATCCAATATTCGATTTGTCGCTCTTAACACTGATTCCTGGTTTGATTGTAGTTTCCAATCCTGATTTGCTTGGAGTGGCCGACCCTGGTGTTGACTCATCAATGCATGTTGCACAATCACCAACATTCAGATCAACTGGGGAAGATAATTCTCTTTCTTTTCCACTACGTAGTCTTGTCCCATCAGTCCCTTGGAAGAGCACACTTGTGCAAGGTTTAGCCTTTTGTTCCTGTGTTGGTTGCTTGGTGTTTTCACCTGAACCTTTTGGATTAGTGTCTGAAGTCTGTTTCCTGCTCACTGGATCAGTTGTACTAACCTTTGGATCTGTGTCTGTGAACCAAATGAACTTTAAAATCAGCTTGCATTGTTGGATGTAAGGATTCTGACGTACTACTCCATAAATAATTATATATCTTTAGTTAATTCAAATGATAAATAATATTAAATTAACAATTATTGGGTGAAGTTGTGATTTGTCAGTGACATGCAGGTGATTATCTGCCGATGAAGGCCGAGGCAAAATTGCTTAGCTTTGGCGACACTCCTTAGTTGACCCTGGATTGTGTAGCCCCGGGGTTAATATGGCAGGCTAGCAAATGTTTTTATACTGTCTTAGTCTAGACAGGAAGTATGTGTTCACTGTGTTTTTCAAGCTTCAGTATTATCCTAAACAAAACGTATTGATAGAATAATGCACATGGACAAACAATTATATTATTTGCAGGCAGTTCTTTGCAAGTGACACACTGGTTGATCAACCAATCCAAATGCAAGACTACAAAAATAATAGATACTGCCCACTGGAGGAAGGGGAGAGGGGGGGGGGTCCAAAGGTGTTTTTAACTTTCTGCCCCCTGCTACTATTGTATTTTTGTGGTGCTTACCCCCTTGAAAATCCGGCTCCTGCCTTAATTGCCACTTGCCCTCTTATCTCCCATGACAGGGATATGGATTTTTGCCAACATACCCATATTTGGCTTTATAAAATAGGGAAGATATAACGCGCACTCAGAAAAAATGAGTGTTTATGGCAAAATGAGTGGTTATATCAGAGGATAAAGACACTCTAGATATAACGCGTGCTCTTGAAACATTTCCTATTTTATAAAAGCAATATAAA
>JANVCH010045768.1:0-11268 GCA_025505405.1 Epizoanthus rinbou
ACTCGGGGGGTCTGGGGGGGGGGTTTATAGAAAATCGGTTGATTGCTTTGAACGCTAAAGCTATGAAGTAACGAAAAGAAAACACAACGTTTGGAATTTTGAGCCCTTTTTTGAGAAATTGTTTAAAATTCTGAAAGCAAAACCTAATTTGCATAGGTTTTTTCCAATGCATGAGACACCTTGGAGTTCAGTTATTAGTCAATATTACGATAATATACCATTGAATTCCAGTGCCGTCAACTATTAAAGTAATATTATTTGGTTAACTTTCATTCAATTAAAAGAAAAGTATTTTCTTTTTTCTTAAAATAAAAGTCGTTGCTGTTTCTTCTATTCTCGGTTCTTTTTTCCTCTTCCCCTGAGAACTGTTAACATGTCAACGTTTTTCCCTCCGCTGTCTTCCTTCTTAATTTACCTTGTCACATTCCCTTTACTAATGTTTAATGTTTGAACTGGTCAGTAATAAATCAGTTTCTCACAACTCTAATTAGTCTTAATTCTTTTGTTTATCAGCACGTTCTCGCTTACTGATTGGTTGGTACATAAAGACATCACGCGAGGAGCATATCCCCATACCACTCTAGGTGCTCGCGCCTTCGGCGCTCGTTTTCACTTCAGCCCTTACTTTAAATGGTGCACCCCCACCACCCCTTTTAAAATCTCTAGGTCCGCCCCTCGACGTTTGAAAATTGCTAATTACTCAATCTCAGTTTATGGTAATCATTTCGCAGCAACTTTCTTGCACGATAACAGGATTCTGCATTGTGTAAAATAGTATAAACCTCTCTGAAGCAAGTTTTTAAATTGCGAATTAGTTGTTCTGAATGTGACTGGTACGATTTGAGCCACTACCAAATAACGTTTGGTTCTTCAAATTTATGATCGGTTTGATTGCTGCACATGTATGGGTTTAGTTCTGGAAAGAAAACCCACTCAAAGGGTTTACAAATTTAATACTGAAACCTGAAAGCAGTATAACGCACCCAGAATGAATTTCCACAGAGGCTATTAACGCGGAGACACACTTAGCCATCAGCTAGTTTACATGTGCTCCACGAAATCGATGAAATAATAATAAATGAAATTAAAGGGTTAAAATCCCCAACTGGCAGGAGGCACTCCAGCTGGCTATTTACAAACGTGGCTCTGAGCTGGGCTTGAACTCGGGATCACCGGGTACAAGCACAGGACCGAGTGTAGACTGGGTTTGACTCGGGATCCCGGGTCCAAGCACCAACCCACTGCGCCACGCTGCCTCCACTCAAAAAAACAGTTGGAACAGTTTTCCTGCCGTGGGACTCTATGCTAGTGCCAGACATCTCATTTCACATTACTTGTGATTTATTCTATATAATGCATTATAAATGTATAATAAATAAAATTAATAAAAAATAACTGAATAAACAAATAAACATATGAATACATAAGTCTGCCAAGGTTAAAGTTAATTATTCTAATCAACCAATGGCTCTAATCTATAAAGTTACTCTAATCTATATGAACTATATGAGCTGGACTTGAAGCATTCACTTGTCTTCAGGTTTTCTCTACACATGATATCTTTGCAAGGCAGGGGGAGTTGAGTGAAATTATTTGATTTCTTGATGAATTCATGAGATCTCTGACATTTGCAAATTTCACAAGGGGGAAGGTGTTAAGTTTGTGTAAATTAGGAGTATTCCAAGAAACTCTTTTGCTATGAAATATAATTTAAATATACCAGCATATCAGCATTTTTTGTAATTTGGCCAATAAATTGGGGGGATTGGGTCTACAGGTTTTGAAGTGTGAATGGGGCTAGGAAATATTACCATGATGATGGATTTAATAATATATTGATATACATGTATATTGTCACATATTAATTTTGATCACATTGAAGGCCTGTTTAAATTAAGTTTTACATAGAATGGTATTTTCTACTTTCTGGATACTGGTAATGCAAATATTTTAAAATTATGTTTCAATGTATGATTTCAGGTAACGATGCCAGTGAAGACAGAACAGCTAAACGGTCACACAAGTCAAAGAAACGAAAAAAGGTTGCAGCCAATTCTTTGTATAATTTCCTGTTTCATTATTGATCATTGTAAATCATATTTGGACCATTTTACAGTCTGTTCTAAATTTGTCACATGACATCAATGATAAGCTTGCAGGGTCATCAATATAAGCACCTTCGTATACATGTAATTAATTAACCGTATATACATAGGTTAACTTTAACCTCTGTAACAGGCAACAGAACTATTGTAGTTTTCCAAAAGAAAGTTATAGAGGGATGGATTATTAGCTAAATGTCCGTATGGCACATAATATTTCCTGTTTACTTTGCTTTTTTATCAGCCAATGAATATGTTCAATGAGGGCCCAAGTAAAAAACATCTAACATATTATTTTGATTGAAGGTAATAATTTATATGACATAGCATGCTGTAAACAGACACAAGTAATACGCTAGGATTATAGAAACATATAACTCTACAGGTTCTATCCAGGGCAGATTTAGAAATTTCAAAAGGGGGGGGGGAGCTAACATTTTGGAAGGAGGGGGCAGAATGGGGTGTCTGGGATTCAAGAGAAGTGTTCTCCTTATAAAGGGGGGCACCCCCTTTACCCCTCTCCTAAATCCTTCCTTGCTATCTTTACTGACATACTGTTTCCAGATGTTTATGTTGTATATGGAAGACAATTACCTTGATGTGCCACGATATTCTATGTGGCCAAAATTACGACAACACCAGGGTTCCATTTAATAATCGCCCAGGCTATCATAGTCTTATCTTGACCCTGGCGAGTTAATCCCATACATGCTACTGCATGTTACTGCATGTATAATATACATGGGATATTGTTTTGGGCCTTCTTAATATGAAACTTGGCACATTTTCGTGACTGTATTTTTGGTGTACACAAATGGCCTACTTTAAACACAAGTTATTTAAGTTTTGGAAAAGTTGGTTCTTTTGGACCATTAAAATGAAGTATCAAACAATATACAAGAGGAATTACTCTACAATAGGTTGAAAACTTGTTGCTCAGGTGGCACATCAATGCCCAAAACTGGTTGTGCAACCTCAGTGGGAGGGGAGTGGGAGATTTACAAGAAGTGTGCACCTAGGTTCTTTTGTTGGTAGTCAGAAATCTATCATGCTCACATGACTGATAAATTTTGTTTTATATGATAATCATCACTGAAATGATTAACAAGAGTACAAAATATATTTACTTCATTAGTATATATAAGGCCTGTAGGAGAGGGGGTTTGAAGGAGTGAAATAATTATGTAGTCACTATTCTCTTTTGAGCCACAAGACTACACAAATGAAAGATGGTTCATACTGATTAGTGATCACAAAATTCCAGGAGTTTTCCAGGGTAGTTAGAGCATTTTTCCAGGACCCAACCCCTACTTTTCTTTCTCTGTGACAAGTCCACAAAAGCTGAAAAAAATATAATTTCATGTCAAGTGTTACAGGGTGTGTCCTACATTGTTTTTTAAAGATACTATATTGTCAGGGTACACATTTTTTGCTATTTTGAGCTCTGGAATAAATTTCAAATATTATGACTACTTCCTGAAACATATGAATGGCATTCACTTTTGTGCATCGTTCTGCAGTAAAAGTTTTCTGTGACAAATTAGAGACCTAACTGCATGTATGTAATTATTAATATGTAACTTGTGAACAATATATCTCTTTATTCTTTTAAGCAGAAGCAGCTCACTAAGAGTAAAAACGAAAAGCAGACACAAGATGAACAAGAAGCCAAGGACCTGGACACTGCTGGTGGGTCCTTGCAAAACATGGCTGTTCTGTATTTGTGGATGTATCAGAATGTATCAGAAACTACAGCAGAGGTCAAGATACACTTTATAAAAAAAGTTGAAATTGATGCAATGAAACATTATTTAAAATGTTCAACAAATATTTCTTACACAAACTGAGAGAAACTGACCAGATAAATCAGCCTGGTCACTGTATCCAAGCTGAAATCAGCCTTAAGTTAAATAATGTATCCAAACTAGTGGACTTTAAGATTCAGTTACCGGTAATAGTTATTGTTTTGAAGAATATGAATATGAATATTCTAATAAATTTGCTGACTTACTCTATGTGTTTCACTACTGGTGTTGGGGCAACTTTAAATGTAATGTCGCTAATAAAAAATACGAATTTAGTGTTTGGATACTTCTTTCCATTGCTAAGGCATAATTTATAATAATAATTATATATATTTATTATAATATATTAATATAGACAGGTTTATGTATTAAAGGTACTGAAGTGCAGCAAGCCATTACCAGACCAACAAGACCTCCCCCAACTGTGATTGTGTTTGAAGAACCTGGAAGGTCACGAAGAAATCATGAAGAGCAAGTAAGTGGTATCAAGATTAAAGAGATGGGGGAGCGGTGAGCTCACTCATGTACATGTATTTGGTACTGTATATTGAATTATAATCAATTTCATTGATAATATTTTCATGATCCACCACATGTATATAATACAAGGTTAGTAACACCCTCACTAAATAACTTTTAATTATTATTATTAATACAAGTATTGAATATTTAAATTAATCATGGCATGACCTTTTTGTGAGATTTTTGTTAAATTAATTCAATCTCTGATCAATTCTCCATCAGGAGAAATGGAACCATGATGATAATCTACTGCATAGATGCATAATTGTATTAAATTTATCTGAAAACATCTTACTAAAACATGATCTCAAAAGATAGGGGTAGACAGATCTATATCTAATTTAACTAGGAAAGGTTGAATGATGATGATGAGATGTTACTGAAAAGGAAAACACAAATTAGGAACTGATCATCAGTAGCATGCCAAAATTGTCTGCAATAAATTCTACAAAACATATTATTGGTCTTGGCTCCATTAAGGAGCACGTATGTGTGTTTCTTGATCAGTTCACATGGTGTAACATAATAATTAATATATAATATTATTTACTGTAACTACGTCCTCACATTACATGGAATGATTTAACTCAAACAGAGCATCACAGGAAGACAAAAACAGTTGAAAAGGAAGTTGAACACAAGGTACATGTAGACACAGCATGAATCAATGAAATTATTCTTTAACCCTTTCCAGCCTAGGACCAACTATACCCACTGCATTGTAAATATCACATTGTACATAATTATAAATATCTCCTACTGGTAATTCAGATTTTTAACTGCCACAAGTATAAATAAAAATTACTATTATTATCATATTATTATTATATATTATGCATACAAATACTGACTCATACTAGAATTAATTTCATAAATGATGATATTCAAGACAACAATAAACAGCAAAGCACCTCATGGACTAACAACTCATAGAAAATGCCGCCTCATCGAACAACTGTTAATTATGCAGGAGAAGGGACCACTTTCCTGGGCTAGAATGACACCTTTCAGTGAAAAACATAATTTAATAGAGTGCTGTATTTTTCTTCAGTTCCAGTTCAGATGATGAAGTTGACTTGAAGGAATTAGCAAGAGAAGTTACAGAATTTGGTAATTATAGATTTCGATTTTGATTTTTTTTTTGTGAACATTAGTTGAAAAACATATAATCTATGTGCTCACTAGTCTGATAAAACTACAAGTACAAATACCCAGTGATTATTAGTCATGTTGTATGGATATATTGTCATGAAGAATCCAAGCCATAGGGAGTTCTCAGGTACTCAGCGTATAATTATGTGCTATAAAGTAGTTGTCTGATGATAAGATGTCACAACCTATTTATAACAGTCATGCCCACCGGACCTGTGTCAATTTCACCACCCCATGTGATCTCAACCAATCCCAAACATGCCAATTAACTGGAAGTTTACTGATTGGCTAATATTGCGCTGGTGAGATTGGATCTTTAAATAAACTTTTTTATTTCATTTCTCATCTTGTCATCTCTTATTTTAATGTTGTCCATAGTTGCCAATGCAAGGAAATGTAAATACTGGAGATCCCAATTTTCATTCCTGTTTATGACAAAAATTATTTGAAATTCCGTACCCTGTGTTCACGAATTTAAGCCCATATTAATAATGTCAGTTCACTAAAGAGTGTATATTATAAACCCTATTAATTTTATGACAACTTTCCAAACAAAAGCCAAACTTTTATACCCTATTTACGACATGTCCAAATAGCATAGCCTGAAAGGCCGAAACCAACCAAACACTCGTTTGGTCCCAGAAGTCACTCTTACTGGTTAAGTTCCAGGCTTTACAAGTCAAATTGTTCCAACGTACAATGTACATGTACAAAGGCAACTGCAAAAGAAGCGACAAGCACAAGGCTAGAAATCTGAGTGAATTTAAGTATCATTGTTAGTATATGTGACATTTTTTCACTGTCTCTAGGGAGAACAGAATGATAGCTGATAGAATTACCCTGGTGAAATAAAGCTTATTATTAATTATTATTATTATTATTTAACACACTCAGTGTGTGTGAACCCCCTGTGCAAAGCACTTGATTAGGCCAATCCATATAACGTAGATATTGCAACACTATTCTGTTATTGGTTAGTGAAGCCCTGTTCAGATTAGAATCTGAAAAATAATTTTCTTTGTTTAACCACTTAGGAGTATATAATAATTACAAGTCTAGAATGCACCGCCCTATTATGTATAATAATTGTTAACAGTGATTGTAGCACCATTGTTTCTTGTACTACAGGTGTAACTGGCTTCAGCAGAAAGGAACGCAGGAAGTTTGAGCAGCAGAGAGCACAAGCGTTAGGAGCAAAGGTTGTTATCGGAATAAAATACTACATTACTTAATTATTATTATTAGAATATTGAAAAAATAGATGTTGAAAGAATTTATTGGTATTGCAAGTGGTATACTTATAAAAATAAATTGAAATACATTTTATCACTGAATTGGAAATAAAAATGATGATGTGTCAATTGAAATACATTAATTCCCATCTGGTTAGGATACTTTTAACCAGTTGGTTTTCACACCTGAGTGTAGTTGTCATATCCAATGTGTTGTCATGCTGCACATTGTACTGTGTTGAAATACAATCAATCAATCAATCAATCAATTCATTTGTGTTCATCTGTATCAATTTCAATCTGTATTAATTTGTATCATCTACATGTAAATAGCCTCTTGAAATTTCTATCTTGTAAATTTATTTAATGTACCTGCAAGCTATAAGAACATTCATAGAAATAACTAAATAAATTATATCTCCCCCAAGTCATTTTCCACTCTCTTGGGTTTCAACCCCATTTGTCCTAGCAACACATACATGATAACGACAGAGGGACGGGATTCTGAACGTCCTGCATCCCACTAATTTTCTCCAGCCCTACTTGTAACTGGATGTGAGCATCCATTTTACCGGAAGTGAGTTGGTTTTGTATTTTTCTCCCACTTCCCACCCTCTTGCAAATCCCACTTAACTGATCAAATGTTCAGCGTCTATACTGTAAACAATGGATATCTATGTTCTGCATCTTGGGTTGATTATTGAAATGTTCAGCGTCTATACTGTAAACAATGGATATCTATGTTCTGCGTCTTGGGTTGATTATTGAAATGTTCAGCGTCTATACTGTAAACAATGGATATCTATGTTTTGCGTCTTGGGTTGATTATTGAAATGTTCAGCGTCTATACTGTAAACAATGGATATCTATGTTTTGCAACACCTTTGAACAAAACATAACCAATTAAGTTGGAAAAAAAAGAAAATCTGAAATAATTATACTAGTTACTGAAATGCCTCGTATTTTACTGACAGATTAAAAGTTATTATTTTGATTTTGCAGGCTCCGAAAGGCCAAAAAGTACCATATCCCATAATGATGTATGCAGCCAAAGTCAGGAAACAGAGGGAAAGTGAACAACAGAAAATGGTAATCTCTTAACACTGTGGAGTCTACAAATTCTGTTAGGAAGTATATAACCGAGTGTATATTATTAAAAGAACTTATACCCAAATCTTGTTTTTGAATATGCTAGGAAAAAATGTGATTTTGCATGGATGGACCTGATTCACTGACGCTCAGTACCATAATCAGAAGAATATCACCAGCACTGATAAAATTATGAAAAATGGAAATTGGCAGATGCTGCTGTAAATAAATGGCCAATTAGAATTATAACAGATTTGTAAATATTATAATGACAATTTGAAATGTTTTGCATACCAATTGTGTATAGGAGAACATTATTAAATGTAGAGATCATAATTTTATGAATTTTTGCTTTTATACATTTATATTATACATGTATATAAACGGAACAACTCTTGGCTACAAGTGCATGTACCACTAAAAAGTTGTTTTATGTCACTAGACTTGTTTAACATGCAAAATGTATTCATGTATTACAAATAAATTATAGAACAATGGAAAATGTCTACTAAAACAGAGGTACATATCGACCACTTGCTTTCAGCTTGTGAGGGACAGTCAGCTGGCCTGGGGTTCATTAACTATATACATGTATGCACATAGAACCTCTAAACTTGTGGTCTAATTGTTAAAATCAATATGCTAATGATGACTATATTTTAGCCATCGGGTTTTATCACAGGAAGATTCTAACTTGTAATAATATTTCTGCAGGTTTTTGGTGTATGAGTGAAGTGTATTCAAGAGCTTTCATGGTTGCACCTTGTATCCTGCAATATGCTGGGAAGTTTGGTAGAGACAGGACATAAGTTAACAGGTTCACTTGCATAATATGTACATTATCTTTTCTCTTTTGTAGAATATGGCCATGGGGATCGTTACAAAGAAAAAACTGGAAAAAGGAAAACAAAAACAAGCAAGGTTCGTTGCTGTCTCAGTCTAGAACTACTAATTGTTTTCCATGTACTGATAAAATCTTTAAATACCCTGAATCTGTCTGAGCAGCCATTGGCCATAAAGAGTTTGTACAGTAGTGTTCAACTACAAGTTAACTTGCATTTGCACAATTTTAATTGTTATTTGTATTTTTATGTACTTTATAGCAATAGTTTAGGCAATAATTTATCATCTGTAACTTTCTCTGAGTAACAAAGGACGGACCCATATACTTTAATACACGTACCGGTAATAACATGCTTCATTCCACAGATACTTGCCACTTTAATATTAATTACAAACCATTGTAGTTTGCTTTAGCCATACGTGTATACATGTAGTCAAAATAAATGTTTGTTTATTTTTGAGTAAGTACAAACATCTGGTCGCCGAATTTGTACTTTTTTGATTGTTTGCATAACTGATGGTTAATCGGTGTATAACCACCAGCTATACCTCATAGATAAGATTGTACTGTTTCTGACAATGGAAGTGAACTCTGAATTCTGCTTGATTTGAAAACAGAAAACTGAAAACAGAGAAGTAATTGTTCTACTCACAGAATACAAGATGATTATAGCGAACTTGGTGATGCACACCTTCTTGGCCATCTTAATCATTCATTCGAAATGTATGTTGGTGAAATAAATAAAATTATAAAATTAATAATTTATAATAATAAAATAATATAATAATTAAAATAATAATATTTTTGAGTAAGTACAAATGTCTGGTTGTCAAATTTGTACTTTTTTTATTGTTTGCATAACTGATGGTAATCGGTGTATAACCATCAGTTATACATCATAGTATAATTACGTCATAGTATAATTACATTATTAATTATTATTAACTATTTTACACATTGACAGGGTTTACGGCCGATGGGTGGATAATCTCAAAGAAGTGGATGCATCAGTTGGGAAGTACAAATCAGGCGTACAGCAGCTGTCAAGAATGGACATACAGAAGATTAAGAAATCTGGCAAGAAAGGAAAAACCTGAATGGAGTAGCACTGAATGACATAGTTTGAAAATATATTACTCACCAACAAAATAACTGGTTTAAAGTTGACAGTGATTGAAGAAATAATTTATCAGTATGAACGGCTCTTATGGCAGGCGGCCACATAGCAAGCAAGCCTGATTTTTCAATTGTTGCATTCAGCACAATGATATTGGTGGAACCATGATGCATCAAGCAAGAAATGTACACTACACATGCACACACACATGCATACATGTACACACACACACACACACACACACACACTACATATCACACGTACAAATGTCCTTGGCAAGATAGAAAATGGGCAGTCATTCAATTGACAGTTTTATTTCTATACTTCTAAAGGTGTTGTCATATTTTTAACATGGCTGCACCAATGGAATTCAGAATAAAAACTGTCTAGGTTTCAATTAATGATTGAAAAGTGATATAATTATTTTTGTTATACATAATGCAGGGCTCTTATATTTTCTTTGATACTCTTCTTCCACTGTGTATACTACCTTAATACTTAAAATAGTCATTTTGTCACAATAAAAGGAAATTGTTGCATTTTTCATTTGTCACTCTCCCGTGGACCCAATCCACCTTTACTCCCTCATCTCCTTGCTATTTTTCTTCTTGGTCCACAACATCCCCTACCCCCCCCCCCCCCCCTGCACATACACATGGGTAAAACCAATGACTTCAATATTTGCCAAATGTTCTTGACACACAAACTGAGGCCAACCAGAATGCCTCCATAGTTTGTTGAAATTCTCCCTGTAAGACATTATTTGTTTCTATTGGTAGTTAAATTAGTCCATGATGGCTGTAAATAATCATATTATTTTATTCTCCGAGTATGTTAACTGCAAACAGCCTTATATTACTTTATTTGATCGTACTCGGAATTGAAGTAATGTTTACTACTACTATAATTACTGTACCTTCGGTAATAATCAAAAATGTTGTTTAACAGATAGTGATTTCCATTAATCTTTGAAGTTATTGATATTAACAGACAAGTATAAAAATACACAATATTTATGTAAGGCTCATTTACAATGACTTGGGTAGAAAGCAGTACTTCCCGACTCCACTGTAAATATTTGAAGACAATTGAAACAGCATGATAAAAGAGTACACTGTCCTCAAATGGCAAATATGACTGTTTACACAACAAAAGGTTAAACATGCATGATGTTAATTACATGAAGGAATTATCTGAGCCAATTACCCAAACCATTCCTCTTTCTGGAACATGACTGTTTACACAATGCAAAAGAACTGAAAACATGGGTACAGAACCCAGTTTTACCTGTTCTGTTCTAAAAAGGACCATAGTTTTTGGAACATGATTGTTTACACAATGCAAAAGAACTGAAAACATGGGTACAGAACCCAGTTTTACCTGTTCTGTTCTAAAAAGGACCATA
>JANVCH010045878.1:0-11265 GCA_025505405.1 Epizoanthus rinbou
ACTTATATCGCCGGAGTGGGGGGGCTATAACCGGAATATTATTATTGTTAGCAGCAATAGGACGTAGGTGGGCTTGTATATATAGGGGAGGGGGGGGGGCTTTTAACCTGGGGGGTTTAATGTGAGATTTTACGATTTATTGGTGCATATTGGTATTGTTGTTATTCTACCTGCGTAACTCCATCAAATGTGAATTAAGCATCATCCCTTTGCAGTTATCTGTTAGAAATTAACTGTGTTAAAAGATAATATGCAATGCTTTAAATGAGGGAAAAATTATTTTTACTATTTTCAGAAATCGATGAGTGCCAATCAAATCCTTGTCGGAATGAAGCAACCTGCTTTGATCGTGTTGCAGATTTCTTTTGTGAATGTTCTCCAGGGTTTAATGGAAAACGATGTGAGATAAACATCGATGACTGTGCTAGTCAGCCTTGCTTCAACAATGCTACATGCCAGGACAAAGTTAACAATTTCACTTGTTCGTGTGCACCTGGGTTTGTCGGATCCATATGTACTGAAGAAATCGATGAATGTCAGTCTAATCCCTGCAAAAACAATGCAACGTGTTACGATGCCATCAATGGTTACAATTGTGACTGTGTACCGGGATATAATGGTCGACGATGTGAACACGAGATAGATGAATGCATTTCATCTCCATGCCTTAATGGAGCAAATTGTACGGACAAGGTCAATTCTTACACATGCAAATGTCCTGCTGGGTTCGTTGGTAGCAACTGTCAAGAAAATGTTAATGACTGTGCTTCGCTGCCCTGCAAAAATGGCGGATCATGCACTGACAAAGTCAATAATTATGCGTGCAAGTGTCCTTCCGGATTTTCTGGGAAAGACTGCGAATATAACATAGACGAATGCCTTTCCAAACCATGTCGAAATAATGCCACGTGTTTCGACCAGGTTAACGGATTTATTTGCTCGTGTGTGGCAGGATATCATGGTAACGTCTGTCAGTTTGAAATAGACGAATGTCAGTCATTTCCTTGCAAAAACGGAGCTACGTGTACGGATAAGTTAAATGATTTCGAGTGTATCTGTCGCGCTGGTTATGATGGTCTAACATGCGATAACGACATTGACGAATGTGCACAGAGTCCTTGTTCAAACAACGCAATATGCAAAGACGGAATAAACAGTTTTTCATGCTCCTGTCCTGCCGGGTTTAGCGGCAAGACATGCAGTTTAGATGTTGACGAGTGTGCTTCAAGTCCTTGTAGAAACAATGGATCGTGCATTGATAAAGTTAATGGCTTCATTTGTCTTTGTGATGATGGTTTTACAGGCGGACATTGTGAAAACAACGTAGATGAATGCAAATCCCAACCTTGTATTAATGGCGGTACATGTATTGATGATGTTAACGATTACACGTGCTTGTGCAGTGCTGGTTATGCCGGTACTAATTGTGAACATAAAATTCTGCAGTGTTCCAAACAACCATGTGGTAACGGTGCAACGTGTCGTAACGTAGCCAATGACTATATCTGTGACTGTGCTTCAGGATACTCTGGAAAAGACTGTCTCGTCGACATAGATGAGTGCGAATCAAGCCCATGTCTCCACAATGGTACGTGTGCAGACTTGGTAAATGGATACCAGTGCGATTGTATTCCTGGAATCACTGGCAGACGCTGCGAGACAAATTTTGATAACTGCTTTGGACACAACTGTTCGTCTGGCGCTACTTGTAAAGATGGTATCGATACGTATGTCTGTCTTTGTCCCGCCGGGTATACCGGGGAATTCTGTGAAACGGAGATCAATGAATGTGATTCCTACCCTTGCAGCAATGGGGGGTTCTGCTCGGATCTGGTAGGTAGTTGTGAATACATTTATATTGCGCATTTTCCATATTTACTGATGATATCATCACTGCACCTTCAATAATTGTGTTCTGTACTTCTCATATCTTGTTATAATATTTTGTCTTGCGGCGTGCTATAGCCTATAAACAGCTTCTTCGGCTGCGGCTCCGGGCGCACAAAACGTGGCGGAGTAAAACGATGAATGGATGATAATGGACTGGGGAGAGAAGGGGAGAGGAACCGGTAGACACATATTATCACTGTGATCACCACGCTGTCCCTTCTGGACGTTAATCAAATCAATAGTGTTATAAAATGATCTCTCTGTTTTCCTTAAACTTAA
The DNA here is from genome assembly GCA_025505405.1 of Epizoanthus rinbou. Classification (NCBI taxonomy): domain Eukaryota; kingdom Metazoa; phylum Cnidaria; class Anthozoa; order Zoantharia; family Epizoanthidae; genus Epizoanthus; species Epizoanthus rinbou. Next base: position 2,170 of record JANVCH010045878.1, read on the forward strand.
AGCTTTAGTTAAAGCAATGTTTTTCGATTGTGCAGGGCCTGCACATTCGGCTCAGTGTTGGGACATCTTAAATTTGTTTTTAATGCGCACACTATGTGTTTTCTGCATTGCTCTAATTGTGCGTATTGATTCCTTTACACCAAGCTTTTTAGTGAGCTCCTTCTCCACTGGCTGGGTTTCTGTTCCAAGGACATCTTTTATAATTCCGGTTGTCGCGCTTTCAGTTCCTCTCTCACTTGCTGATACTTCTCTGTTTTCTCCAGTTCTTCCTTAGAGCTGAACTCTACTATATGGGTATATTCTGCTTTTCTGTCCTATACTGTAACATCTTGTCTGTTGTCCTGAGGCAGTTAGTTTCGATTGTGATCTGAGCAGTGTGGGTTGGTACATCCCAAAGAAGACGGACGTCATCATTCTTCACCTCTGGTTTCGGGGTTACAGTCAAGTGTTTCACCAGCATGAAGTATAGGGATTTAATACCTGCGTTGTATCAGGTTGTGTACTCGTTCTGTGCTAGTGTTGAACAGCCTGCGAGGATATGGGCAAGACGGTCTCTCCATGTCGCGGATGATTTTTTACTGCTTCGCCACTGGCAATATAGATTGACTTTTGTTCGCTTTCAAATTTGATTTCTTATTCTTCATTGTGATCTTGCGATATTTCGACGTGTACTCATTGGCAAAGGTGTTTACATCTTTTGCAATAGATCTCCTTCCTTTCGGTAATCTAATCTGATCAGCTTGGGCCGCTGCTTTCATTGCAGGCTCTGTTCAATTGATTTGAGGTCCCTCCCTCCCTTTGCTCTTATGAGGTACAGCAGCTTATTTGACGATGTGGGGTGTTTTGAAAATACGTACGGCGTTAAGGATTTTCCGCAGCATTCAGTGTACCTCCTTCAGACCATTTACAGGCCAGTGTATGATCGGAATATGGCACGTTAGGGCTGGTAGAGAAAACGGTAGTTGTCGCTTGTGCCTTGTATTTATCTGACAGTGGTGACGACCAGATGAGCCACGCCTTTTGGATAAATTCTTTGGTTGTTTCTTCTCTCATTAGTTTTGAATCCTGAAGCAAGTGCTCTTTGATTCCCAGGAACTTGTAGGGTTGTTCTTCTCTTGACTGCTTTGATACTGTTTTAGTCATCAAGTCACCGCTTGTTGTTGGCATATATCTCCTCTCTTAACATTCAGAACAGCACATTTCTTACTCTCTAGACTCATGTTCAAGTCTTTAAAGCAGAGCTTGATCTTCTTCATAGCTGGATACAACTCTCTGCCATTCGCACTGAATTTTTTTATGTCGTCGACAAATATCAGCTATGTAACTCTGGATTGGCTTGCTCAGGGTGTACCATTTCATTGTTCTCATCTTCCACGCTAGGGGGTTTAAGGTAGATATAGGGAACAATCTTGGGCATAAACTGTCTCCCTAACCTGGAATAGGGCTCTCTTCAGATGGATTAGGGTTGAAGTTTCTTCTCGGTCTTGGTGAGAGGTAGAGATTCCCTTGATGGCTTTCATTATCGCATTGATGAGTGTCGTGGGAATTTGTGCATTTGAAGTACTCTCAATAAAACTTGGTGGTTCACACTGTCATAGGCTTTTTGGACATGTCTGTGGTCATATGTAATTGATGTTTTCTCTCTTTACAATGTGTCAGCTGTATGTCTTTATTGTATACATATGTATCTGATATGTATATTATTATTATTATTATTATTATTATTAATATGCAATTCGTTACTAACCAAATTATACATCATACTCACAGGTTAAAGGGTACAACTGCAGTTGTCCGCGCGGCTTTAGTGGTCGCAGCTGTGAAGTAAACTTAGACGATTGCCTACCAAACATTTGTGCTAACGATGGTATCTGCCGAGACAAGATTGACAACTACTCATGTGTCTGTCGTATGGGTTACTATGGAAGACACTGCGAGAAGATCGTTGATTACTGCCAAGACTCAAACTGTACTAGGCATGGCACATGCGTGAACACGCCATATGGATTCAGCTGCAACTGCACTACAGGTTACTATGGCGACTATTGCGAACTTAATGTTAACGAGTGTGCTGTTGGTCCCTGCTTTAATAACGGCACCTGCATCGATGGAATAAACAATTTTAACTGCACTTGTCCAGTTGGTTTTACGGGTAACTTGTGTGAAGTCAACATTGATGATTGCGTGAATAGCAATTGTCAAAACAACGCAACGTGTTTTGATTTAGTCCAGGCATATTCGTGTTCTTGTGCTCTTGGTTTTAGAGGCAAGTTGTGTGAAAGCGAGATCAACGAGTGCGATGCGAAACCATGTGTTAACAATGGTACATGCATTGACGGCGTCGGTGATTATACATGCAATTGCTCTAGCGATTTCTACGGAGAGAATTGCCAACATCACTGGAATCCCTGTAGTAGCAGTCCATGTCTGAACGGCGCTTCCTGTGTTATGAACAATGTTACCAGAGATTATTCTTGTGTGTGTGTTCCTGGATTTTCTGGGGATAAATGCCAGGTTAACATAGATGATTGCCAGTCCGAACCCTGTTATTTGAATTCTTTCTGCATCGACAAAGTGAACGGGTACGAATGCGTATGTTACCCGTCTTACACTGGTGACAAATGCACAGTCGGTGAGTACACAGTATGCCCACATAAACGTTGTGTCTATATAAGTACATAAAAGAGGGATAAATTGTTGGAAAATGCTCTTTATTAACAAACACAATTATGTGATTATTTCAAGGCTATTAGCATGTTGATGAATTTATAGAAAATAATCACGAACATATTATCACAAAAACGTAAATTTTGCATTCTGAATTAGAAAATGAAAGTCGCTCACCGGAATTATTTGTTACATGCAATTCTATGTAGTTTAATACAGATGTTAGTTATAATCAAATTGTTTAAAATGGATTTGGCCTCAGTATTTAACAACATCTTATTCCCACCATTTACTTAATTTAACTACATTGAAATTACGTACAAGTAGTGGGCGGCACCCAGAATATCTACATGGAGCTAATCTAGTCTGATCCTCAATAAAAATGTTAAAATTGATTCTGTTGCTTGGGGTAGAAAGAATACTTTTGAAATCTCTAAACTTGGAAATTTTAGTGATTTTAAACATTTTCCGAAATGGTTTAGAGTAGCTGTTTCCTATTAATAAACACGTGTTTTGATGTAGAAATTAATTTGCCACCCCTTTTAGAATTAAAAACAAATCCTTTAAAATATGCAAATATTTTATTTGACATTCTGACGAAATTATTTACACTACATTTGGCATATTGTGGCAGAAATATAAGAAACCAAAACTATTGCTGCTGTATCAAGTGTCGTCATCAAAACCATCGAATGTCGCGACAATTTACAATATGGCGCCCTTTTATCAGAATTGATACAATCATGCCAAATTATAAGATGAACGAATAAAGCATATTGAAAATCTTGCCCCCTCCCCCCAAAAAAAGGCTTGTCTGTATAATATATACAACAGGAAACCTAACAAAATCTTCTACACGAGAAAAAGATTATAAGTATTGGAAGCATTTGATCAAATTAATATTTTTGCTGGCAATCAAGCTTGTGGCAACAGTGCAGTTGTGTTGAACTCAAGTATTACCGAGGCATTCTGATTCACTCCCTGAAATTAGGTATTAGGTATTCTGAAGTAACGCTACAAGAAATAAAAACTATACGTGAAAGTTTACAATGATAATGTTTTCTTGTTATAACAGAAATTGAGAGTAACTTCGATTTGGAATTTACACGAAAAAGCGCTACAGATATGTCTCTTCTGTCCGACGGTGTCAACATTCCAAATTTAATAACTTTTTCCATCGTGATGTGGATGAAGGCGGACGATCATTTCGAATCAGGAACGCTGTTTAGCTACTTTGTACCAAATAAACGAGACGAAAGGATCGAAGTATATTTCACATCTTCGTCGCTTAATGTTGCCATAAGAAACACAGAAGTGTCAGCCAAAGTGAACGTAGCTGATGCACAGTGGCACAGTGTTGGGATTGTGCGCAATAGCAGTGAAGGAATCCTTGACATCTTCGTGGATGGATTTCGAGTAACTGGTGCCACAAACATCCTTGAGAATCAGCACATTGAAGGTGGCGGATGGATAGCTCTTGGACAGAAATATTCGTACGCTACAAAAGACTTTGTAGCCTCTCACTCCTATGTGGGCGTTTTACACTCCGTGAATATGTGGGACGTACAAGGAACGGCTGATCACATGTGGAACGTGGCGCATATGTGCCGGCTTCCCATTAACGGTGGGACGAGGTCATGGCTTAGTTTCATGTTTGGAGTGAAAGGGAATGTAATAAAGCATTTCCCAACAAGATGCAAGGGTAAGATTAAATGATTTTTATACATCATAATATATCACCTGTATTCGTGTAAAAATATGAAGATTCAGTTAAAAACCCTGGGCAAAAGAGGATGTGTAAAAACGTATCATGTGATAGTTGGAAGAAAGAACTGTGACACTGTATGATGAAAGAATACGAACAGCATATTGACATGACCATATGGGCAAGACCGTGATACTTGAAGCATCTCTGACAAGGTTATTCAGCTTTGTACTGGGTTGGTCTGTAACTGCACAACACAAAACAAAGGGCGTGTTATTGTTGTAGTATTGTATGCTTACTTGGACCATGATCAAGTGAGCACGTGATCATTGGCTGTAGTGTACTAGATAGTATTCGGTGAAATATCTGGGAATGTTAGTCAATTTGCAATCGTGGATATATTTTCTTTTCAAAGCTGTCTTGTAAGAGCTCAGATGTGACGACGAACTGTGCCAAGGTAGAACATGTGGGCAAAAACATACACACACAAAAACATACACATTCATTTTAGCTATGTTAAGATTGAGGTAACTGATTCATCATATACTCTATCCGGCAGCTCTGGAATTGTGCACGACTAACTGCTCCCATTTTACGCACTGCGAAGCTCGTAATCAGTTCTACTTCTGCAACTGTTCTGCTGGCTTCACCGGACACCACTGTGACATCAACATTGATGACTGTAAATCAAATCCTTGTGTCCATGGCAAGTGCAAAGATTCTGTCAATGGTTTCACCTGCGAATGCGAGCCTGGATACTGGAAAGAGACTTGTGATGAGAAAATAACTGTCATAAAAGGTTTAGTATGAGCTTGACTATTGACACTTTGTTGTAGATTGCAAGAAAATATGTTCATCAGAAAGTTTTTAAAAACCATTATATTAACTTCGTTTAGATTATTCCAGCCGTACTTTATTTCTTATTCTGCCTCCTCTTGATAAACACAGACGCATTAGGACACACTATTTTCTATTTTTTTATTTTATCTCTATTATTTATCCACGGTAGCTATATTCAGGTCAATAAAAACGTTACAAAGTTCTAGTTTCAGTCACGTAGGCCGTGCCTATAATTCTTGATGTTATCCATATAAATCACAAATTAAAATGAATTACTGCTATTGACATATGTCGTACCTATTTTATCTTAATAACTTATGGTTTATAACTACTTTTAAACGTATCCACAGAGGAAAATTCCCTTATTTTATCCGGAATGGAGTTCCACAACGCAGTTCCGCCGTAACTGACGCTGAATGTTCTTTAGTATTTTTAAAATGACTTCATAATACATATACGTTTTTAAGACATGTTCTTATCTATTTTAAAAACAAGGTATATTTATAGTGGTCACTTCGAAGCCCACAATTTGACAAAACAGCCTCATTACCGATATCAATTACATCCACATCAAGCTTCAAGCAGTACAAAACTTTGCGTGTTGCATTGTTAGCGGCACTCGGAAATTTGACCACGTCACACCCATCTTGAAACAATTGCGCTGGCTGCCAGTCGCCAAACAACTAGACTATAGTAACGCTATAATGGCTTTCAAATGCATGGCAGGCTATGTGTCAATGTACTTGTCTAGCAAATTCAGCAGATGATTTGGAATTAGCCAAAGAAAAACTAGGAACTGCAACAAACTAAACATTAAAGACCGAAAAAAAATAACGTCTGAATATGAGTAAATGAAACAACAATATCTTAGCCCTCACTACAAGTATTTTTTTCCCTTTTTCTCGCAGAATGCAGATCGCTACCTGACCCAGTTAATGGCCGAAAGAAGTGCTCGACAGAGGCAGGGGAGTTGAAATGCAGCTTATACTGCAAGGAAAACTATGCATTTGGTCCTAAAGATGTCATTTCCTATGTATGTGGCCCCGGCACTGACTGGCTATGGAACAACAGAAACGTTGATAACCTTCCTATGTGTAAAAGTGAGACAATTTTTTTCATTTCAATTTTCCATAACAAAATATTCTTGCAGCTATACTTCATGAATGTCAGCTCTTGAATACTTATAAACACTTTCGACATTAGGAGGTCTTAGGACTGTCGACCAGTAATAACCTTATGTATATAGCGCTTTCTCTTCAATAGTTGTTGCTCGTTCTATGTGTTGTCGAGAATTAGTGTTATCTTTAACTTATTTATAGTTTCCTGGAAAGTCAACAGTGTATTTTATTCAGTATTTTTTAACTCTTAACGAAACTTTATGTTTCATCTCGTACATTACTGATATTATCTACATTTATTATTTGTCTATGATATGTCAACTTGACATGTTCTTACTTATTTACTTACTTACTTACTTACTTATTTACTTACTTACTTACTTATATCCTTACTTATTTACCTACCTACTTACTTACTTACTCACTCACGGACTTACTTACTTACTTACTTACTTACTTACCTACTTACTTACTTACTTACTTACTTACTGACTTACTTACTTACTTACTTACTCACTTACTTACTTACTTACTTGCTTACTTACTTACTTACTCACTTACTCACTTACTTACTTACTTACTTACTTACTCACTTACTTACTTACTTACTTACTTACTTACTTACTTACTTACTTTCTTACTTACTTACTTACTCACTTACTTACTTACTTACTTACTTACTTACTTACTTACTTACTTACTGACTGACTGACTGACTTACTTACTTACTTACTTACTTCAGTACTTACTCACTCACTTACTTACTTATTTACTTACTCACTCACTCACTCACTTACTTACTTATTTACTTACTTACTTACTTACTTACTTACTTACTTACTGACTGACTGACTGACTGACTGACTGACTGACTTACTTACTTACTTACTTCATTACTTACTCACTCACTCACTCACTCACTCACTCACTCACTCACTCACTCACTCACTTACTTACTAACTTGCTTACTTACTTACTTACTTTTAAAGTTATAATTAACTTGAGTTTTATAAAAGGGCGGATGACAGTGCACCGTCCTGCATGGTACACGAAATTAGTAACAGATCGAAGTGCCTGATAACTAATAACTAATAACATCATTGTACCATCTCATTTTTAGACCCAGAAGCAGAACATTTTGGACAGGAATTAAATGGAGACAGGAATTCAAATGGTAATAATATGTTTAAGGATATTATTAACTACAGAGTAAGGGGGGAATGACTACAGTGGGTTGGTACCCCCAATTTAAACCCAGTCTCTACTCTGTCCTGTGCCTTGGACCCATGATCCCCAAGCAGTCAATCGTTTCTTCTTCACATCCCGGTCTCATGTTCTATATACAGTGCAGCTGTATTGAGGAACGTATTTCTTTTTTCTTTCTCTCCAGATTTTTTCCGCGTTATTAGTCTCCGTGGTGTTAATACTACTGCAGGACAAGACCGCTGACGCATGTCAAAGAAGACTCAGGAGCACACAAGTCATTCGAAATTTGAAGAAAATCAACTACAAAAGCCATATAGGAGCATTTAACCCGCGCTACATGGCACTCACCAGGCGAGGCATAAAGAAATTTAGAAGTGTAGTCCAAACCACCGGCATCTCCTCAAGTACTCGTCCGGTGTTGTGGACCAGAAGTCAGTCAAACCAGCAGGGTTTTGCGCGCACTCAATCCGGCTGTGTAACCAACAATAACGGGTACCGGAAGTTGTGCCCCGAGTGCCCCACTGTAACAGACCTGGGACTTGACAAGCTACCGCGATATATTAATGAAGTGACCTGCGGTTCTGGGTCGTGTCTCCGTGGAAACGGTGTCTGTAGGAGCAACGTGGTCCACCAACGGTTCTTCATCCGAACCGGTAGATGTGGTTTTGATGGATTTGAAATTCTGGAACCCTATTTGCAGCCTATTAGGGTGAGCTGTGAATGTCTTCTGCCATTCTTCAGCTCTAGATCTGCTCTTAGAACTTTTACTGGCTCTGCAAACGCCAGTGCTAATGCAGTATAGTATAGAGACGATTTCGCTTGAGTGTCAAACGCTCATTGTCGTTTGCATTGTCATTGCATTGTCAAAGCAGCTTGTTGACCAATAAAATTCGAGAATTGAGTTCTGGCAACCAATCAGAGATGAGAATTGACGCGTGACTTGCTGACGGTGCATTTTGTTCTGATCAATCTTTGACAGTCAAGCGAAATGATCTCTAACAGTGACAGCATAAAGTATTGTGAAAATTAAAAAGTTGAAACTGATTAGGATACTTTATAAATGCGTATGATACTATGAATAAAATATCTAGAGAATCTCATATGGTTGCCTTGCGAATCTTCGAGCGTCGAATGTAGTAACACACGAGTGAGCGCAGCAAACGACTTTGTTGCAAAATTCGACACGAGAAGATAAAAGCCGTATCTTCAAACAGTCATGTCTAAGTTTCTTTTTATCATATGAAAATTCATAAGAAAAAACGAACTTCTGAGCCAGGGATCAAAATATTCAGCTTTGTTGAAACAAAAAGCATAAAATAACCAACGATATTTTATAGGTATAGAAAGATATGACTTTTTCCAACACTTAATATCCGGTATCTTATGGATTTTCATATAATAAAATATTTAAGCAATATAAAACGGCTGCGAGTGTCTATAAACTGTGATATTTGCGACTTTCATGACTACGTCATTTCCAATGTGGCGATCAAATTTGTGGGGAAAGACTGTAGAATATGCGTTTTGTCTTTGTTTTAAGTTTGTTTATGTCAGATATAT
>JANVCH010045989.1:0-11264 GCA_025505405.1 Epizoanthus rinbou
TCACCTCGCCGCATTCGCGGCTCGGTGAATATCCTACGCTACTCACCTCCACTTCGGAGAATAATTGCTAAGTATATGACTGATCAACTAACGTTGGCAATATGTTATGTTTTGTGCCTTAAATTTTAATCATTAGTGCAAGTTTTTCATCAGAACAAAAGAGGAAAGTAGATTTGTTGAAGGTAGAGAGGATGTGTTCTTTTTTCCTTAAGAATATCTCAGTTGACAATTCACGTCATTTTTCCAGGCAAAATAGTTCATTTTGTATTAAAGAAAGTTCACATGCATTTTTAATAATTTTTAACAATCCAAGAGTCCAATCAGAAACGAAATGATAAAATATATTTTACTTGGCAAATTGTAATGTCATACCTTACTTGTCTTTACTATTACGAACCTTTCGGGTTGTTGTTTTGGTCTGACATATATTTCCCGCCTCGTAATTGTTCGTGATAACAGTGCAATAATGGGAAACGGATTTTCGGTCTTATACTTGGTGCAATATGACAAAATTCTAATTTTGATTCTAAATTTATTTCGGTTTAAATTTCCTTCCTCAAAATATATACTTACCTGACAAATATAACTAGCTAATATGCCTTAATTATCAGACCTTTACATTGGTATTCTGTACTAGTTGAGGACGGAACGACATATTTGATTCTTGAAAGTAATCATGGTTAATCGTAGAAAAAAGAAAACATATTTCGCTTTGATTATTTCAATACACAATTTTTAATTGAAAATTTAAGTTCCGTTACAACATATACGTCTGACCGAACTTTCTGTTTCATGGGTGCCGTTCATTCTGATAAAGATGATCGAACCATCGATATTTCGTTAAATAAGTCTGCCCTATATCTTCAAACTCGTGCTTGCATTGTCCAAAACCATTCTAGAGTTTGTTTCAAGTGAACTTTATATCCCTTTTCGCGAGGTCTGCAATTACTCGTTTCATGCCGAAAGTCTACTTTGCAGTTACTTCTTTTTAAAAATATTTGTTTGTTTTTTGAAAACTATTTAGTAGAGAGTTCTTATTTGCTCTTGTTTTGGCGCCATCGACAGGGAGGAAAATGCAGTCTTGGTTTAAATTCTGTTTGTCGTATTTAGTGGTACTGTCCGCTAGAGGCTTAGCAAGAATCCCGGCAGAGGAGGGAAATGTCTTCTCTACCCACAAAACGCTTGTAACTGAGAGCCCCATTTCTGAGAAACTGATTTTTTTTATGGGTAAATATGGCCCCAGACCCCCCCCCCTATATTAGCTCGCACCTTTGGCGCTTGTTTTGCTTTCTCTGAATTTGAAGTCTGGTGACATCTCTGCTATAATTTATCATTGGCGAAATTTGGAGAGTATTCTGGCATCGGTGTACTCGATGACGGTGTCAGCGGTTATGAAATACAAAATTAATTTTGCGTTTTCATAGCCTGTCAACACGACAACGATGCAGACTTCACAGAAAACGGTAATTTTCAAAAACGTTTTTCCAAAGCAGACTTTTTTAGAACGGAAATATATTTTCAAAACTCAAACTCTTCAAAGATTGAAGTAAATTAAGACAATGCTTTGTGGTCGTGTGGACGGACATGAAAACGGAAAATATTGTTGCGATTTTCAATCAAAATGGCTTCGTTTTCAAATGAAAACGATCCCTGTCCATGCTCAAATGGATCCGGCCGCATCCGTGTGCACGACTACGAAAGTCTCACTTTAGCTTTATAAATAAATGAAGTTGAATGGCTTTCTCATCAAAGAATTGGAAGATTATAACACTTTCAACAAAAAATTGGAATTTTATTTTAAAATATTTGAAAATCTATATTCAAATGTAATTTGCAAGTTTAATTTGCGCAAAAGTGATTTCATGTAGCTGATAACACTCGGCTTAGTTCAGCACGCTCTCTTCTTTATAATGATCGTGCGATGAAATTGTCTTCCTTTTTCTTTGATCTGACACCGCGCCAAAGGTGATTGTACTTTGGTTTAGTTACTTACAAGTGTTTCTCTCAAATATTTCAAAGTTTATGATAAACTCGTGATAATGGGATTTATTCCAACGCGCGTGTTTATGAATGTATTTAGCGTCAAGATATAATTTATTTCAGCAAGGTAATGGAATATAGTACTGCATGTCAGAAATGTTCTTTGTAGCTCTCTGTAAAACAGCTTCAGATTGTAATTTAACGACACTAAAATATTAAACAGAAATCATGAACAAGTATAAATGAAACAGCCAAGGAAAGACGAGCACATGTTTACTGAATTCTGTCACCGATATATCTTCATATAATTTGTAGAAAGTCGACCGAAAGACAACAGATCTAAGTAAATCTGACTCAAATCTGAGTCGTAATGGTCACTGACTTAAGAGTAAAAGTAAAGTTTACTTTTCTATTAAAGGAGAGCGGATGTCAGTGCAATACAAAAAAAATAGAACCTGAATTTTGACTGCTTTTATGTCACAAAAAAATTATTTAAGTAGCCCTTTCCAAAGTTAATTTAAATGGAATTAATGCTCTTCTAACATTCGACTCTGAAATCTTGGTTTGCATTTATGTCGTTATTGTGCGAACTATTGATCCGTCGTCTCTTTTTTAAACTATATACTTCATTTTTCTTTGCTTTGTACAGAAACAAATATATTTTGTACATGCGTACTTTGATTATAAGTGTAACTTCAATGTAACGTATGAGTTTGAATAAATTGAATTGTCCTGAATAACAGCCCTGTCATTCTAACATCCCATTTGAGCGTTAAGAAACATAAACGAAATAGTTGGTAGAGAGAGCAAGTCAACACCAAATAAAAATATTTGTATCTTAGAAAGTACAAAACAAAACATATAAAAAAAAATTTATAACACATGATGTGATTTTACTTGGCTATGTGTTTATTTTATTTTGATTTATAGTGTAAGAGTTTAGCAAAACTCGTGTGTTGCTTATAGTTATGAAATATCGGGAAATTTATCGAATCTCCGCCTCGGCGTCTGTTTGCCGATCGCTATAATAATACATATGATGTTCAAAAAAAGCGGCCGCCAGCTTGACAATTATGAATTTGTTCAAAACATTGTTCAGAAGTAAACCCTCAATTAGAGATGAAAGGCAGAGAAATTTCCACTAGCCGCGCTCGTATAAATAAAAGTTTTATGCGCAAATTGTCTCCAAATTGAAAGCAAAATGATTCGCAAGAGTAAATGCGTATGCTGATAGTTTCCTAGTAACGGGTAGTCTGTTTGTTCGTTAATTAGTTTTCTATTTTGCAACTGTTGTTGTCGTAGTTTGTTAATTTTAATAATGATTGACGGCTATTCGTCAAGCACCTGCTAAAATGACCAATGACTCGCTCTCGTCGGCATGCATATACTTGGGACTTCAGTCAATAACTTGTTAAATTCGGTCCACTCGTAAAACTCCAAGCACGTTTCCGCATCTCCATGATCATGTCAAGAAACGGCCTTTCTTGCTTTATTCTACACTTAGCTGTAGCCATGTTCCACTGCATTTGTCGTAATACAACTGAAGGTGAGTCCTTGTTGGCAAATTTCTGAATGCCATTCAGTTTAGTGTTGTTAAAACTGCTGCGTTGACCTCTTTACAAAAAACAGAAGCGTGAAACCAAAAACATTATTTTTAATAGTTATAAATATGACGCACCGGCAGAAGAATTAAGGAAACGTAATTTCTAGAAACTATTTAAGTCATTTAATTATTCTTTTACCATGCAGCAAGGTGAGTTCGCCAGATCTACAGAAGGTTTATCGAAACACATTTCTGTCCAGGACTTCTATCCTGTGGCTGCGGCTTGTGTTATTTTAACGCGTTGTGCATCATAAGTCATGACGCACTCTGAATGGTAAAGAAATGTAATTGTACGATGTTTAAAAATATCGAATACTGAATTTTCTTCAATAAATGCCGGTTGAAGTTCATTTTTATTCGCTTTACACCTTTTATCTTGGCAGAATATCTGAAAACTAATAAGTCGAAGGCAAGTTGATCGTGGCCTCATGCTGTGTAAAATAGATGCCGCAGTTCAAACACCTTCTCTACTTTTGCATTTAGATCGATATAATAGCATAAACTGTCTTCAAAATAAATTCATTTTTTTCAAAGATTTTTGCAGATAATGTACTTTTGAAGCTTTGCATTTATTAAACGTACTTGAATTTGACAATCATTTTTCGCACGTGATGTCAATAGGGACAGTCCAACTGAGATCTAAACTAAGACTAAAATTGCTTTCAAGAAACCAAAATAAGATGTTAAAATCAATAAATGGTTATATAAAATCCGCGTAGAATTCTATTTAAAATATCAAACAACAGACACTTTCAACGCGGCTTCATTTCGCCTGTTGAATAGGATCGGATTTGCACATCCAAAGGGTGACTAAGAATAGGCTTAGTGAAGATTAAAAGCATATTACGTCATTTGCAATCTAGAATTCCCAATAATGCATGATTTGTTACCCGAGAGTTGAGATAACTCTTCCAGCTCCGACGTTTGACCTCCATCATAGATGATCGAGCTTACAACTGAGAGATTACTCTTCAAATGGAACTCCTTTACATGTTGACATTTCACTCAATAACAAAAGCTTCGAGTCCTGAAGGTGTACACAGGAGATGTGCACTTTCTCTGTTTTGACAACTTCCAGCGGATTTTCTTAAAATATCAATAAGAAATATAATACTATTTGCCCGGATGGATGAAAAGTCTAAACTAAACATCAAGGACAATCTACCAAAAAAGACAATTTCTTAGCCGGACTTAGATTTAATTGTTTTCAACGCAGGCTAAACTCAAGTTTGAAGCAACATCAGATAGCATGCACTTTTTAGGCCGCGGTCTATGATATATGTGTATATATATACTAGAAAGATATAAAACAAATAAAAATATGAAAGAGAAGTGAAGGTCATTGTTTTATTAACAGAAAATTGAAGAATTGCGTTAGTCATGCAGGATTAATTCTATGTTTTCAAATGGTTCGTCTCGCATCATGTTTGCCTTGATTGGAGAATCTATCGCCGCCAATACATAGGTCACAAAACGAAGTTGGAAGAGTAATATTTATCGGCTCTTCAAATGAAAAAACATAAGCACATTAAAGTCATTTGAAGATTGACAGACTTTCCTCTCTTATCAGTCTAATTGTAAACGCACAAAATATGTAAAAATGCTATAGTGTTTTCACACTAACTAGGAAATCGAAAACCTTTGAAGACAGAGTTTACCCGACGAACAAATATAGGAGTGTGAAACTTTTAGGACGCAGGTAATTTTTAAATTAAGAAACCACGAGAATTGAATTTCAAAGTATTTTCACGACTCACTTCAAAGTGCTGGGGTATACTATATAAAAACCCCAATTATTTTGTTATATCTAAACTAACAAAATTTACCATCTTTTTGCTTTCCTAAGAATGGCTGTATTTGCATAATGTATGTCTTGTAGTACATTGCTTTGTGCCATCAGGAAAATAGGAAAAGAAGGTCAAAGTCTTCGCTCTAAAGATTATCTGGAAGTAGTGACCATTTGTTGTAAATTTTTAATTGTATTATTCTTACTTCTTATAAATATCAATCTAAAGCAACAATATAATTTCAGTAGTCCTTTAATAAATCAGCCAGTCACTTCACTACATCGAAATTCAATTTTTTGTTTCAGTTATATAATCGTGTACATCCAAACTCTGTTACTAAGCTAGCCTCGGCTATGCAAGACAATTCGTAAGATAGTTTATTTCAGAACAAATGTACAACTGATAAGTAATGACATTTATCCTGGCTAGGACAGTTTATTGTCGTCGGAAAAGGCATAATATATGTTAGCATTGAATGATATATCTGTTCAAGATAAAATCGTTTGTATTTATATTAATGAGTTAGACTGAATACGGTTCTTTTGTGTGCTTATCACTTCTGTTCAGTTTAATCACATTATTTTTACATTTGATCTTATCAACTCCATTTTAAAAGTGCACTTAAAAATGTATTTTACGGCCAGCGTGAATAACATATTTTTACTATAAGTTAGGTCGTCTATTTATTTTCTTGTCGGATGAATGGATTAAAAACAACCTGACTTCTCAAAGGATTTTTGTATACGCTTGTCAAGGTTGGCTGGTCGTAGGACGCCCCTGAAATTGACTGCCAGAACAAGTTTGTGCATTGTCTCACTAGTTCATTCTTAGATAACTAAATATAGTTATATATATAGCTCCAATTGTTCAAAACGTGGATAGACCTGAATAACGTGATCCAGTAGATAAAAACTATCCAAAACAATTGAAAAGACTGGACAAGTTTAGTTCTTTTAAACGGGAGTTAACGAATTTTACATTTTATTCATGTTGTTATTGTATTATCATTTGATATCGTGGGGGGTGGGGTACGGGTGGAAAAATGATTATGTCAATAATAATCTTTTCGTACAAAGTTGCTTTTCCCTTTCTTTCTCTCTCTTTTTCTCTAACTTTTCGACTTGCAAATTATTGTTATTTTTCTTTTACAAATTCTTCCATTCCTCTCCTAGCATTTTAAAGTTCTCAAAGTTTTTATCAGTTCACATAGAGCTCTGTCCCCAATGTTGCCTGCATGTGTGTGTAAACCAATGTGTCCGTTTGATAGTTTGTTCTTGCAAGAAGACAACCTTTTCAGGCAAACGTTTGTTAATGAGTCATGTGCATGTGACTGAAACAATCAAAACGAATCCGGTAAACACTAAGCTTAGAATTTCTTCTGATTTTTGTTGATTCATGCGGCTACAAATTCTAAATTACAAACTGCTGAAAAAAATATTGTTTGGGTTTTTTTCATAATGCGTCAGAGCAAATAACTTTGTTATTCAAGGAAGCTCGGAAGTCGTGTTTCACACCTTCCCACTAGTGTCCACTTGAACCTCAGTTTTAGATTTTATAGCTCCATTGTTTTTATCAACGAGAGGTTTTATTTTAATTTCTTCGGGTTACGATAAATATAGGCACAAATAAATAGCAAGTTTATTCTTTGTTAACAGTGAAACACACCCTCGCACACCAAATTTAGCGCAAACGTGTTAGTTTAAAAACTAGTCATTACTTGCGACCTGGAATGGGACCGACGAGAGAAAAAGTTTCCCCTCCAATATTCTTGACCCAACCTTTCTTTCGGCTGCATTTTTAACCCAATCACCTCCCCTGGCATAACTTGCTTCAGGTTTGTATATTACTATCCAACCTGTTTCCCATTAAATAAATTATTCAACTTAGAACTCGTCATTATTTTAGTCTTCGATCCAAACTATAAGTACGGTGTATAAATATTGACTGGTTCCTTGCCATATTTCAAAAGTAAAAACAAAACATTTTTTTATATTTTAAACTTGAAGAACTTCAAGACAACTGAACTTTCTTGACGTGAAGACGTTTCAACAATCAAGCCACTCACGCTGCCGTATCTCGATATATTCTCTCTTTGTTCGACAGGTGGAAATGGTACTTTGATGGCGATTAAATAATCCTGCAATTAGCATGATTGAAAAATATTTCAATCAATGAGCATCTACTTGTCAAGACTGCATGAACTTTCTTTTTAATGATTTTGTGTTTTGCCCAAAATACTGAGCGTGCCGGACATTGATTTCACTCAGTCTTAACAGTCTGTCTATTTAGCGCTGCCCTCTTTACAGAAACCTCTGGTAGATTAGTTTTATAAGAAGACAGGACGTGGATTATCTACAATACAGCCAGCCATAACTGAGTCGGTTGTTCAGTATTCATAGCGACAAGCAGGGCTCGTGCAATTGAGAGGAATAAATGTTTTATGAAGGCAAACTATCTGACCTCATGAAGAGCACTCAATTAGTGTAATATAGAATTCAGTTTAAAAAAATGCAACCTTGCGATCTGCAATGTGAACTCTGTAGACTATGTTGCATGTCACTATAACCAGATAACTATTGTACCAACGGCATTATAATAGATTTTAATCTATTAAAATAATGTTATTAAAATAACAAAAAATGGTGTAAAAATGTAAACATATAACTTTTTGAGTTAACGCAAGACGTTATATAAAGCATTAAAGAAAAGTAGTAGGGGATTTTCGTGATACATTATTCGGTGATATTTTTTGTTTTTCGTGATATGTAAGAATTTACTTTTGTTAACTGTACATGGGCGCAAGGGTACGCCTACTTTCATTGTCCGATGCGTGTCCTCAATCCTTGGCTTTTTGGACGAAAACCTTGTGTGGGTATGTCCTCAAACGTTGACTGATTTTTGCCACAAACTTGCCAACCAAAACATGGATGAGACACTAATAAGGGGGCAACACAGTGACTTGAAGTATCATTCAAAGTTTTTGTGTTCACTCAAGACATGTCTATAAATGTTAGTTTCAGTTTCAACAGTCACATTTGTTCCTGAACAAAGTTGTTGGTTTTTTTAATATTTACCGAAATGAAAGACGGAGTTGACACCAAGAAATCGTTTGTGTACTTATCCGCCCTTGATTAATCATACTGATATATATAACATCGTATTTTAAAACTTTTACTGTCCAATACTAGTGATTACCGCATGTTTTCAATTGACACTGGAGCATCGGTTAGTTTGCAGTTTCCATATTCCTCATTCTGGCAAAATTGAATTAATCAAGGGACTACTGATATAAATGCAAGGACAAGTTATTTTGTAGGTTAGGATCCGGCAATAGACTGTTTAAAGTGGGAAGCTATTGAAGCTCTGTGAGTTTCCCAGCCCCTGACGAACCTATAGACTGCAAACCAGCCCCCTCCTTTCCCCGGCCGCGCGACTTCTCCTCTAACCAATCTGAGACTTTTCAACCGCGCGCCAAAACACGCTCAGGGACCGATTTTCGAACTTTTTGGCAAAGAAAGGTGCTGTTTTGTAGTCTATGACAAACCATGCAAAATCAGTCCCAGTAAAATATTCAACTATCCTCTCCAGGCTGGCACAGCAGCAATGATTCGACAACAATTTGTTTTGTTCCAAATGTACATTAGCTCAAAACAAGACATTTCGCATGATTAATCAGTGCATTGTTATATACCCTCAATATACACCGCAATATCAATCGGCTGAATTACAAGACCAGAGTTTTAAGCAATCTCTTTGAAATTCGTATAACTCTATTTATTAATGAGGTAACATGAGGCAAGTAATTTGATTGAGATTTGATTGACCTGGGGTTCTAATCAATAAGGAGATGGCTAAGGTTTGCTTGTTTGTCCTGTCTCTCCTAGATTAATTCAAAGTTTGATTTCAAGTCCTGTTTTTCTCCTAAAAGTTTACTTCAATCTGCACCTGGTTGAAGTAGTGTCCTTGTTCTTTAGATCCGGTAGTTTAATTCATGAACCTTCTATTCCTCTCATGTGGATGACGCCTGCTGATTGTTGTTTAATAACAAACTGCCTTGTTTCTGTCACGTCTATATATTCGGGGACAGTATTTCAACTGAGACTGGATGAAATGGACGTCATAACTTTGCAATTGAACAAAACAAAAAATAATTTCAATGAAGCTATCAGCACTAAACATGCTAATGTATATTTGACGTCTCCTTCAAATTTCCATATATCCAATGTTGAAATAATTTCAGAAAAACATAGATTGGAAAGGCTTTTTAGAAAACTTGAATACGTGCTGTCTACCGAAACAAGAAAGTACTTCTCAATTTTTGTTAAAATTATTCTATTTGTTTTAGAAATGGCAACATTTTGCATTTCCAGCCGCCCAATTTTGGGCTTTCTTGTGTGACAAAACCGCGTTGAAAAATTGCTAATTGGAATATAATATTAAATTCACGATAATTGCAATTGAACCTTAATTTCAGCCAAAAATTTTTTATTGCTTGTGATGTTGTGTATACTCAATATATATCACCTTTTAACACAGTATACTAAGATTTACTATTTTTGAGATGTCAAAGTTTAGGTTGCCTAAAGTAATAAAAACAAACCATATACTCGATAAAAACAATAAAACTAAAAACCTAAAAATAAAGATCTTTTTCGAAAAAGGGCATATAAGTGCATGCTGGGAAGGTGTGAAACACTAGATTTTCTCTCTTCTTTGAAGAGCAATTCGTAAACTAATCAATTTCTTCCTTGAAATAGTTCATTTCCTCATATGCCTCAAAGACTGGTATTTGGCATTAATGAACGCAATTTCAGTCCGCTCTTTGAAGGCTAATATACGATATATGTATATACGACGTATGTATATACGTCTGTTTCGTACGTTTTCCACTGTTTGCGACGAGTTAAAGATAGAAGCAGTTCTATAGGGTTAGGGTTTAGAACCAGTTTTATCTTTCCGTAATGCTAGCGTCTTGTTTGCGATTGTTTGCGACGAGTTACGTCGTATATGGAAAACAACGTTAAGCTAGCTGGCGAATGCGAGCTGAGAATGAGACGGCTGATCCTGTAGTACAAAATGTCAGTACATTTGTTAATACACGCAGGTGATATTGAAAACTCGGCAACTGAGGAAACTGTCAGATTGAATTGTCAAGAAGTTGTCGCAAGGTTGCATTTACTGAATTAAGCCATGCAGTTTCAACTGCTTTTAATGGCTTTGGATATTCATTTAAACTGCTATTCATAGGTTTTCAGCTGCTGCTGTTGCTGTTGTGTCATTTATCTGCTCGTTATCTTTATTGTGCTCCAGGTTGGCTAGATGCCGCTCCTAATCACAGCAGTACTGTGATTGGTACTGCCGAGATAGTAGATCAACTTTCAAACCCACCGCTTAAGGGGTTTTTTTGTGAACTTAGCTTGTTTCTGATCTATTGCTCGTGATTTACACGTTTCGGCTTTATAAGAATAACTTCATAAGAACAATGCGGCGAAAATTGGCGAAAATTAAGAACAATTTAAGAACAAGCTGAGGTTTAGAACATAAAATCAATCTGTCATGTTTCAAAATGAATTACTGAAATTCAAGACTAAATAAGTAATAAAATAAATGTTTATAATTATATATATGTGAAGTGTATACGAGTCATTTATGGAACATCAAATCAGTCAATATAATTTTACATACTTTTTATATGGTCAACTTTGCTTTTTATATGGTCAACTTTGCTTTTTATATGGTCGACTTTATTTTATATGGTCAACTTTATTTTATATGCAGTGTTGCACATGCGTGCTAATGATATAAACACAGCCAGTGAAATGGGCACTGAGGCCTCACGGGTCAGAAGGAACTAAGCCTGTACTGGACCCTAACAATAATAGGAGCCTGAGTGT
>JANVCH010046100.1:0-11262 GCA_025505405.1 Epizoanthus rinbou
CCAGTCCCTGTGTCACTGTTGCTTCCCTGCCAGTCGGAAAGGGCGTGGTAGGAGCCACGAAATAGTCAAATTTCAATACTCAATTTAGAGACGAATATTAGACGAAATCAAATTTTGTTTTCTGTCAGTCGAATTATCTGGCATTAGAGTTAGAGAATCCACGAACAAATGTTACAGGTCTATATACACTTTAACCTACTAGACATAGAGCTATTTCAAAAACAAGTATTCCCGAAAAGCAATTGACCATAATAAAAAATATGGCGGTTGCTCATTTAACCACAATACCTTGCGAACCTAACACAATGAATAGGCACATAGCCAGCCATATTCGCCCCTGTACTAAAAACATAGTGAATTCTAGTTTTGAAGTTTTTAGGACTCTTCAGTGCATTTTTATGAGTGTTTTGAGGGGTTTCGTGCCCTAAGAATTATTGGTAAATGTACCACTCGCCATCGTTTTTATCATGGTCAATTTGTGTGGTGACAAGCATCAGATTGGTCCTTTTATTTACTGTAATGTGCAATAAACTCGCTTTGAACTATTTTTATATATTTTTTTGTATTATATTTTTTGTATTTTATATAATACGTTCTTGCCAATGCTTAGCATCACTGATAGCATTTTTAAAGCGTTTTTTAAAACATTTTCACTAACAAAAAAAAATTGACCTTAATCACAATTGTTTTTTTAATGAAATGAAATGAAATGAAATGGAGCCAAGTTTGTATTTTTTGTTTTCCACCAATGAACCAAGATTATTGTATAAAAGACTTTTAGTTATTGTTATTGTTTCATTTTGGTAAATACTGCTATCTTTTAATCAATTTCAATGGACCTCAAATTATATCATTCTCTGTCTTTCATTCTTCCTGAGCGTCTTCTTGTTTGTTTCTTAATTCTTTGGTTTGTTTGTTTGTTTGGTTGGTTGGTTGGTTGGTTGGTTGGTTAATTGATTGATTGGTTGGTTGGTTGGTTAATTGATTGATTGATTGATTGATTGATTGATTGATTGATTGATTGGTTGGTTGATTGGTTGATTGATTGGTTGATTTGTTGGTTGGTTGATTTGTTGGTTGGTTGATTGGTTGGTTGATTGGTTGGTTGGTTGGTTGGCTTGCTGGCAGGCTGGCTGGCTGCATGTGTCCACTTCACATGTTTAGTTGTCTGTTCATTTAATTGTGTCCTCCACTCAGTTACAGCGGTGGTGTAGGCGTGTCGTCGGTGGGTTGGTCTGTTTGGTTCTGTCGGTCTGTCTATCTGCCCGTCCGTCCGTCTGCCTGCCTGCCTGTGTATATGTCTCTGTCTGTCTCCACTTCACATGTTGGTCTCCACATTTGTGTCCTCCACCAGCCTGGTGGGCGGCAGGTTCCTGCACTCTGTGGTGGTGGTGGTGTAGGCGGTTGGTCGCCGAGCCTTCTGCGGGTTGCGGCTGAACTTGTCCTTGTACATCCGCCACACACGAACCTTGCACACAAATGCGAGGAGGAGGTACAAACCCTGGTAAAAGATGGCACAAATTTGTCTGTAATAATATTAAATATTATTCACTAAGCCATAAATTACCAGGATTTATGCGTGAAATAAAAGTGATAATCGCCACATGTGATGAAATATCGTATTTATTCATATGTGAAAAATAACACTTTTCCCTCTGTAGCACTCTCTAGTCATTTAAAAGCGGCAGCCACCTTGTAACCCTAGTGCGGCAGTAGACATCTAACTTCCGATCGTCTCCGAAGATATCCGAAGTTTTCCCAAGAATTTCCGAAGATTTTCGGAATTTTTGAAAAATTTCCAAATATGTTAAAAAATACTTTCCGAGCATTTTCGACCATTTCCGAAAATATTCCGAAAATTACCGAAAATTTCCGAAGATTTTCCGACGATTTCCGACATTTATGGCTTAGTGAATAATATTAAACAGAATATTACATGGCCGCTTGGAGATACGAATTTTATCTGTTCGCTTTGCTCACTCGTGAGGATGTCAACACTCGAAGATAAAATCGTCTCTCCCTGCGGCCTGCATGTAATATCCTCTATATAGCAAATTCAACCAATCCCAGACATTAATTCAGGCACTGTGGGGGGGTCGCTACTTTTAATAAATTCTATTTGTTCTATTGTTTCCCCAGCATGGAGACTCTCAATTCCATGAACTTCGGAAGAGTATGTCAATCGCTACACTTCGAATACGATCGGCAAGCAAACATGAGGGGATAAAGAATATCTCACGTTCTGGGTGAAGAGGTCAAAACACATTTCTGCTCGAGGATCTCATCTCACATTTTGGGGTGGGGCCTGTCGTCCTCCGCTTCCTCCGATCCGAGAGCTAAAACTCAATATTTAAACATGCTTAGTTTTGAATATTTAAGAAATTGAAAAGCAACATTTAGAGATAATATACGCTCTGTTTTGTCTTGCGCTATGCCGATCAGGGCCATAGCCAGCTATAACGCAGACTCCCCTGATCAAAAAATCCCTTCAAAACGAGCGAAAGAGCATTGCATTTCTGGGAACCTGTTTTCGAAATTTGCAAATTTCTAAATTTCTCGTTTTGCCTCCTCTAAATGTGAAGACTACAATCCTGGACAAAAAGAGTTGGACCGGCAGGCATAAACTAACCGCAATTTGCAAATATACTAGCATACACGATTATTGTGACTGAACACGGTCCCAATGATTTTTAAAAACATCTCTAGACCTTCACCCGCCCACCCCCGATCAATGTTGTACACTCTGTTCTAATTAATCTTAGGTTTGGGCTAAATGCCCACAAATTGACCAACATTGAGTGGGGGAAAGGGGTGAAATGGCTTATCGGTCCAACAATTTTGTCCAGGATTGTAGCTACGGCTCTTTTGATTTCATTTTCTGTACTTTTAAAGTACTAAAGAGTGGTCACCAGGTCCTGGTCAAAATGGGACATGGGCGTGGTACCATGCGATGACACGTTTCTGGTGTGCAAAACGTGAATCCCTATCTAGGGCATGCATGTGTTTTTACCTGGTCTTTTATGTATTGAATAATAACATTTTACCCCATCAAAGAACGTATTCACTCGTCTGACACAATAGTATTATTTTGTCGTATTTATTAAAGGTATTAAGGATGTATAGGGCAGTTAATAAGACTAAACTAACAATCTTAAAAGCGTGTTACACACGAGCAAGTTTTCCTTGCCCGGCAATTTTGATTTGCTCGTATGCAAAGCAAAATGTAACAAGTTTTCCTTTTCGAGTCCGGCCTTGTTCAAAATCTGGCATGCTAGTTTTAAACCAGGCCAAGGAGACTTGTGCGGAAAAATCCGCAAAACTTGCTCGTGTGAACAGAAAGCACTAGATCATCAGGCCCCGGTTGTTCAAAAAGTGGATAGCGCTATCCAGTGGACAAATCCTTATCCAGTGGATAAAATTGGCCAAATAGTTAACACGTATCCGCTGGATAAAGATTTATCCGCTGGATAGCACTATTCAGTCTTTGAACAACCGGGGCCAGATAGGCAAAAAGGAGGTTCAGGTTCGTGTTAGTTTTAACGATAATGGCAGCTGATTTTAGTTCAGTGATGGCGATGATAAGTTAGATTGCTTGCAGGCAAACCTCGTCTTTGCCCATCGGATTCAGAACTATCCATGTGAAAGGCTCAACAAGAAAAACATGGCAAGGAACAGCGAACTGCACTTGTTGTTTATAACGTCCAAAGTGGACTACTGCAACTCGCTGCTCTTGGGTATATATGCATCAGACTTGGCCAAACTTCAGAGGCTCCAAAACTCTGCTGCCCGTCTTGTTACCAAAAGCAAACGCTCAGATCACATTTCTCAAGTCCTCTTCAATCTTCACTGGCTCCCTGTCTCTGAAGGCATTAAGTTTAAAGTTCTCCTCACAACCTATAAAATAACAAATGACCTTGCTCCAACTTATCCAGTGCCTCCGGTAACCAATCTCCTGTTTGTATACCAAAATCTGTTTCAGCTACCTATGGTGACCGTGCATTCTCTATTGCTGCTCCAAGACTCTGGAACGAACTGCCATGCCACTTCACGTAAAAAACTCTGAATCTATAAACCAGTTTAAATCCCGTCTCAAAACTAACCTTTTTAAAAATAGTTTTAGTTTTTAAATAGTACATACTACATTATTTATATCTAATATTTTAGCTTTTGTTTATTTATCGTAATACTGTAAGCGTCATTATTATTATTATTATTATTAGTTCATCTATAATTTATTTTGTTTGTTGTTCTGTTTGCCCCTCTATCGGCCTGTGTGTCTGTGAACCTGTTTCTGTGTGTCCAACTGTCAATCAATTTAATATGCCTATTATAACAGATTAGTTGTTTTACAGTCTGCAGTGTGTGTGTGTACTGTTCAATAATATAACATGAAGATCATGTCTGGAGTTTGATTATTTTTAACAACAAGTATATTATTTTTAATGAAGCTTGCAGGCAAGAAGAAGAGGGTGAGAGCTTTACTGATCGAACGTGTTCAGCTACAGCATGAGGTAAGAGAAGCAATTTAATAATGACGATATTATCAGATGCAGATGCAGATGCAGAGAAGTTTCCAGAAGTCAGTCGGAATTAATTTTGAAACTATTGCAGCAGATTTGTTTTCCTTTCTATCAGTGAAATGTTGCTAGAAACCAGCATGTTAAGGCATTAAATTTTAACACTCACAGGCTTCTGAGGGAGTGTAATACCAGGTCCCCTATAGAAGGTCAGCATTGGGAAGTTAGTCGTATTTTTTTCTGGGATCTGCACCTGATTAGTTTATCCAATACATACCTGCCAACTATCTTGGTTTCATTGGAATTGTATCGGTTTTAAAGTTTCCAGACTAAAAAATCTAACATTCTGATTTCCATGCAAAGAATTAAAAGAAAGAAAGAGATTCAAGTAAAAAAGAAGAAATATGGGAAATCAATACCTGATTTTACCATACAATTTTGGTAGGTATGTAAATTTATTATATAGCAAGCTGGTTTCCCATGTCTGATGTGAGATCCCTGCATTGTGATTGGCTGAAAGCTAGGTCTATATTTTACCGTACAGACTCTGCCATACCGTCTTGAGTCACAGAGACATTTGTTTTATCCAGATTGTACCATCGGTTTAATGACAAGTTGAAAGAAATGCCAGCCAAAACAACTTCCAGTCTCAAGAGTGCATGAAAATGACATCTCATTCAAACCTCAGAATGGTTTTGAGGGCATGCCACTATACCCCACTAGGTAGTTGCCAATTAATACATACAGACAAGATCTATAGAAAAAGGTTCAACACATTGTTCTTTTAACTTTGTAAATAAAGTCAAAAGTGCGCATTGTATCCAATTTTTATATTCTTTTAAATGGTGCCCTCCTTTCGAAATTGCAAGATCTGCCCCAGGTTATGATGTATTTAGTACTGTAATATAATGTAGAGTGTATAATTTCTGCATAAAATTTATTTACCATCCAGATGCGACTTCTTGATAGAGTCTCCACTCAACTGACAACACTGCACAAGGTTTTAATGGAAGATATGCTCAGACTGGCCACCAGCCATTATTCACAGGTAGCTCTCCTCTATTTACTGCTAACTTGCAATGCTACATAGGGATGCTGTACTGTAGATTTGATTGTGTAGTTGTAATTATGGTTTGTTTTCCTGTGTACTGCAGGTTCGCATCAGGGCCCAGAGAGTTCTTGGTGCTTGTGTGGATACATTTGACTATCTTGCAAGGACCTTGCTTCCTTCAGTTATGGACAAACTGAGAGATGATCCAGATGTTACCCATGAAGAGTTCAAGGTTTCTTTACTATCATTATTTTTATGATTATTAAAATCTAATATACAAAGCCAAACATTTAGGTGATGCTACTTGTTTTTGCTTTTCAATTTTAATTATTAAAAGGATTATTCCCGACCAGTACGCTAACCATATTTTGTGTGCTTGTTTAGGGTGCACTGTATGTGATGTTGAACAGCCGCATGCTATTCCTGACCACGCACTACTGGGAAGTGACAAAGAAAGTCTGGCCAGCACTGATTAGGGTACAGTAGAGTTTACAGGACTATGTAATATTGTGCATACACATACATATGAGCTCAGTATACACAGTACATAATTATACACCTATAATTATTAGAATTATTATATAATTTATTTATAAAATAGGGTACTAGATATAATGCATGTTCTGATTGGCCAACAGTTGGCAAAATGAGTGTTGATACAGGGGCGTACGCAGCTTTTCCGGCAGGGGAGTGCACTTTAAGCTTGAGCGGACCTTTTTTTTTGTCGACCTATCTGGGCGGAACGTTTTTCCCTCTTTTGGATGTTTCTGAGTGGAACTTTTTTTTCAGGTGGGGAGGTGCACTTGCACCAAGTGCACCCCCCTGAGGATAAAGACACTCTTTTTATCTTCATCTTATTTCTATTTTATAAAAGCAATATAAAATGAATGCTTGTGTCTATAAACTGATATAAACACTTCGAAAGTTGTAGAGCACCCGAGAAATAAGAGAAACACTCGGCTTTGCCTCATTTTCCTCTTAAACTTCTCTCGTGCTCTACATCTTCCAGTGTGCTTATATCACAGTTTATAGACACTCGCAGCCATTTTATATTGCTTAAATATACATACACATATATACAATCATACATATATTGTTTGCACATACCCATTGATTCATGCTAACACATATCAGGCAACCCTCTGTCTAGCTGTCTTTTTTTTTTGGGGGGGGGGGTTGAAGTAAGGTATGATTTTCTTGGAGGGAAGGGGCAAGTAAAGTATAATCAAAGACCAATACTCAAACCTGAAAAGGTGTTTTGTTAACAATTCCCAATTATTTTAGGGAAGCTGGAATGTTTTTTATGGAGAGGCACCCACCCCAAAAGCCTCTAGATAGTAAGTGGCTAGGGTATAATCCATGAGCAGGCCCAGTCTGGGGAGAACCAGTTCTGATAGTTGTCACGTTCCATTTGGGAACTGATTGGTTGGGCCAGCCAGACTTGACAAATGGGAAGTGTGTATAATATCCTTGAAGTTCCAGCCTTGAATTGAATGCAAGTTTTCTCATCAATTGCCTGAGACATAATCATCCAACTCAGTGTAACCAGAAGGGACATTTACTCATCTCTTGCATGTAGTGTAACATATAAATGGATATTTAGTCATTCTCACCTCTAATTGTATAGGCTGACCACTCTGAGAAACCCTCCATTATTGCCTTGATTGAGTCTGTGGGTGATAAGATGGTGAAAAGATACGACACTGTGGCTATTACTCGTGCGGTTAGTATTCTTTAAAACTAGGAAGTAATACACACACTGTTTTATATTGTTATCTGCTTCTAAAGAATTTTATTATCTGGTTGTTGTCACTGTAGATTCTGTTAGTGATTATTGAAGTTGTTACAGTGTGACTACAGAAACCGGGGTCACTTGTGAAAGAGCAGCCAATCATATCATTCTATTAAACTAAATAATTATAATAGGAGTTTGTGGTTTTGATTCCAGACAAACGATGGCAATCATTTATTCTCATTGGATAGTTTTACGGTTTGTTTCTTTCAGTCAGCCAATTCAAAGTGACCCTAGTTTCTGTAGTCACACTGTAAATATATTAGCATAACCAATTACTGTGTTGTGCACATAGACACACACAACAGAGGCTTGCATCTTTGTTGTAGACAAATGCTGCATGCAATAAATACATTTAAGTCAAATGGCTTGCGTAGTACATTTTGTCATATGAAAATCCATAAGATATTGAGAATTAACAGTGTTGATAAAAGTCATGTCTTTGTACATATAAAATATTGTTGGTTATTTTATGCTTTTTTGAACAAAGTCATCTGAATGTTTGTTCGCTGGCTCACAAGTTCATTTTTTCTTATGGATTTTCATGTGATAAAATAAACTTGCATGGCTGTGCAAAGATACGGCTGTTATCTTCTCTTGTCAAATTTTGCAACAAACTCGAGTGTTACTACATTCGACACTCAATGATAAAAGCCATATCTTCGCACAGCCATGTAAGATCCTCTATATGTCTTGATTTATATAAATATTAAAGTAGATTATTATAATGAATTCTTATTAAACACATGTAATCAGAATCAATTCATTTTACATGTATAATTAACATGAACTGCTGAGAGCAGTAATCTTAGTCTGTGGTAGTGTGAGTCATTATTATTAATTATTTCTGTCACCATGAATGTTATTCATGACAACATGTTACCCAGACAAAACAACCATTACTCATTATATTAAGTTGGAGTGCACTGACCCTTTTGCAAGTGCAGGATATTGATACTGTTTCATATTAAGGCTTAAGCAGTATACAAATTAGAAAATTGTGTCTTTCACAACAGATGCCAGAACTTGTTGTGAGTTTGGGTGAGAAAATGTTGAAATCATCCAATCCTTCGCCGTACACATCACTCAACTCATCTGTAGCTCACTCTTCGCAAGTACTGCCTACCGAAGAGGAACTAGCTGAGGCTAACAAGTTACACCAGGAGTTGCATAACATGAATCTAGCGTAAGTTAACATACCAATGTGTTTAGCTCTTGACATGTGTCACTAGTCTTTTATTCCATGCATCTGCCTGCCTGCCCCTCCCCTCCCACCCTCCTTCCAACAACAATTCATCCATCCATCTGCAGGCAGGCAGGCAGCCAGCCAGTCATCCATCTACCCATCCATCTATCCATCCACCCATCCATCCATGGTATGGTATGGTATGGTAAACCTTTATTTATACACGGTAATTTCATCAAATTAAATATATATACATATAAAATTTGTTCTACCTAAAAGCCGGGATCATCAGCACAGACAGACAGATAAACTAGTTTTATTGACATGATCATTGCAATATCGTCAAAACCGTTTGTCTCCTACCCTTCCCTCAGACTGTTTTAAAAGTGTTGTCCCTGAATATACACCCGACCTTCGTCCGCCCTCACGCACCGAGGACAGATACGATCACCTCCTACCCCTCCCTCAGATTCTTGTGTTATCTCCGCGAAATTGCTTGTTCCAGGCCTACATGTTTTACCATTTGACACAAGAAATCCTCCAAAACCATGATGAAGATCAAAATTTGACAGTCAAAAAGGTCTACTTTTGTGAAAAGCAGTTCCCTGAAACCGCACCAGAGTGAGTATGTTCCCCACGGAGCAATGTCTCACCCGTAAGGCATCAAAACAGACTCTTGAATTTCCATTTTCGTTACTGAAATCCACTTAAGAGAGGCGATGTTTTAAAAAGACCTTTAGGGTTTGCCCAAAATGTCCAAATAAAAATGGAGAAAATACTGTTTTCATAACCAGAGTGGGTCTACGGTATCCCCACACCCACTCCCCTAGTGATCTGGTGACGGCCCAGTATATGACAGTCGCAAACCAAGTATTGAGAGTACAAGTAAATCAAACTATATATTTTTACACTCTTGTCTGAGAGACAGAGGCAGAAGCACATATGAATCTCAAATAGTGAGTGACTATCTCCCCCCTCCTCTATGAACATACAATGTTTGGAGCGTCTTCTATTGGGTTCAACGGTTTCAACCTAAACTGGTTGCGGCTGGTTTCGTTAAGGTGCCCCCAATATAATACTCTTCGAACCGGCACGGTTCCATGTAAACACGGGAAAACAAAAGATGGCGGGGAATTCGCTGAAGATTTATTAACAACACGCGAAAACCAATACCCGTGAATATGTAAGCGGTCATTACCCATCGTATCCAACCATTTCAACCGAGCTTGAAGTTGGTTGAAAACGTTTATTTAGAACGGGGATTTCCTTCCCCAATTGAAAAAAAATCAGCCAACCGAACGCGGTTGATCCCAAGGGAACACGCTCCTACCGTATCCAAATGTAACATGTATACATTTGTTTACTGTGTATTTTAATCCCTGCTTCAGTGATGCCAGGCAAAACAAACTTACGACCGTACCAAATGATTTGTTCAACTTTACACCAAGACTTACTGAACTGTAAGTAAAACTATTGCTTAATTTCCATTTGCGTAATGTCATCGTGTTCTTGTTTCTCAACCCCGTTCTCGTCCTCGTCCTCGTCCTCATTCTCGTCCTCGTCCTCGTCCTCGTCCTCGTCCTCGTCCTCGTCCTCGTCCTCGTCCTCGTCCTCGTCCTCGTTCTCATTCTCATTCTCATTCTCATTCTCATTCTCATTCTC
The DNA here is from genome assembly GCA_025505405.1 of Epizoanthus rinbou. Classification (NCBI taxonomy): domain Eukaryota; kingdom Metazoa; phylum Cnidaria; class Anthozoa; order Zoantharia; family Epizoanthidae; genus Epizoanthus; species Epizoanthus rinbou. Next base: position 10,209 of record JANVCH010046100.1, read on the forward strand.
ATTCTCATTCTCATTCTCATTCTCATTTTCCTCCCCTTCTCCTCCTCCTCCTCCTCCTTGTTGTTGTGGTTCTTCTTCTTCTTCTTCTTCTTCTTCTTCTTCTTCTTCTTTCTTTTTATTGTATCTTCCAGTCGTTTATAGTACACAACATTTCAGTCAAAATAATATGGATAACATTTTGACTGACAATATTAAGATATTGTTATTATCTATGTATTATTGTTATTATTAATTTACTTACTGACTTTCTTGCTTACTTACCGAGTTGTTGTTGTTGTTGTTACCTCACTGCTTCAGTCACAGTACACACAGCCGCTAGCTACATCCTACCAAACAAACAGCCTGCTCCAGGGAACAAGGACAAAGTGTCAGGAGAGGTAAAGATCACTCAGATGGTAAGTTAGCATTACACCACTTTCTTACTCATATGGGTGCGCCCAGTTAAACGACATTGTATGAAACATCTATATTTCACTGACTGATTCCCAAACTTTGTCGGAGAGCTTTTTTGCTTTATGTCACTTCCTTTTCTGTGTTTGTCCTAAGTGGCCAAGTTGTCAGTCCCGTGGAACGAAAGACTCTTGTAGCCGAGTATCCAAAAATCTCGACCCCAGAGCTCTTCTCTTCTGCGCATGTGGAGTATCCACAGCGCATGCGCCTTGTTGAAAGTCCATGGTACCCAGTCGAGTTGGTAATGCACCCGTAGCCTGGCCCGCAGTAATGAACGTCTGGATCGGACATCCTCAGAGCTCCCAGAGCACTTCGTCCAATTCCTCAAGTACAAAAACTGTGAGCTCTGTGAATCGAATGAACTATTTTCACAAAATTACCGATCTAATCATACAGTAACTGTATTGGTCGAGAGGAGTGCAGTTCATTTGAAATTGAGTGCAGATTTTTGAAGTTGAGTGCAGAAAAGTGAAATTGAACGCTGATTGGCCAGTGAGAAAGCTGTAGCCAATCAGAGTACTGATACCAATGCGCGGATGGCACTGGGAACGAGGTTAGAAACAAACGTCCATTTTGTGTCTTGTACAAGAAAAATTTAACTTTG
>JANVCH010046211.1:0-11254 GCA_025505405.1 Epizoanthus rinbou
AACCAGTACAACCAGCACAACCAGTACAACCAGTACAACCAGCACAACCAGTACAACCAGTACAACCAGCACAACCATTACAACCAGCACAACCAGTACAACCAGTACAACCAGCACAACCAGTACAACCAGCACAACCAGTACAACCAGCACAACCAGTACAACCAGTACAACCAGCACAACCAGTACAACCAGTACAACCAGCACAACCAGCACAACCAGTACAACCAGCACAGCCAGCACAACCAGCACAACCAGTACAACCAGCACAACCAGTACAACCAGCACACCCAGCACAACCAGCACAACCAATACAACCAGCACAACCAGCACAACCAGCACAACCAGTACCACCAGTACCACCAGCACAACCATTACACCCAGTACAACCAGTACAACCATTACACCCAGTACAACCAGTACAACCATTACAACCAGTACAACCAATACAACCAGTACAACCATTACAACCAGTACAACCAGCACAACCAGCACAACCATTACACCCAGTACAACCATTACACCCAGTACAACCAGTACAACCAGTACAACCAGTACAACCAGTACAACCAATACAACCAGTACAACCATTACAACCAGCACAACCAGTACAACCAGCACAACCAGTACAACCAGTACAATCATTACCACCAACACAAATCTGGAGTATCACGTCGATTATCTGCAAGAAAATACAAAAGAAAGAAAACAAAGGAATTGCGATTCGAAGAATCAGAAAGCAGCTTGCGGCCTGACTCCCAGATTCAAGAGAAATTCCACTCCCTTGTCTACTTCTTTAACTAGATGTGGTTTGACATCTTGATGTGGTTTCGATGATTGTTCAATTGTACGTTGAAGTTTGTCTCACTCTTTCCGACATATTGAAGTTGGCATTTGTCGCATTGGATTAGGTAGATCACCCATGGCGCTTGACATTCAACTGAGTTAAGTATGTTGAATTTTTTGTTGTTGCACGCGCTTGTAAATGTTGTTGTTGTATTTGTTTGGCTGCACCAGCTGCACCTTGGTTTGTTACACGGTTTACAGCCCAGAGACTCAGATGGTGCTCCTGTCTTTCTACCGAATCTTGCTCTGATGAGTTTGTCTCGGAGATTCTTCGGTCGTCTGTACGCGATTAGCGGACGTTCGTTGAATATGTGGGCTAATCTTTCTTTTGATTGTAGAAAGTTCCAATTTCTGTTGGCAATTTCTGCTATGTATGTTGTGTATGGGTTGAAGGTTGTGACCAGTGGTATGCGGTCTGTTGTTCCCCTTTCTCTAGTCTGCAGGCATTCTTCTTGAGTGTATGTAAGGACTTTATGCATTTCGTCAAGGACTTGCTTCCGTCGGTGTCCACAGGCTACGAAATATTCTGAATATTCCCTGATTCGTTTCTTGAGTGTAGCTGTGGTCGAGCAAATCCGTCTCAATCTTAGTGCTTGGCTGTATGGGATGCTTTGCTTCAAGTGTGGAGGATGTGCTGAAGTCCAGTGTAAGTATGGATGAGTGTCCGTAGGCTTCTGGTATACGTCGGTATTGATGTTTCCCTCCTCATCTTTCAGTACTGTAGTGTCAAGGAAGTTGACTGTATCTCTTGATATTTCGTGTGTAAATTTAATTGATGGGACTACATTGTTGAGGTAGTTTATGAACTGTGTCAAAGAGTCCATGTCTCCTTTCCAGATTAGGAATATGTCATCTATAAATCTAATCCAGTCTATCAGGTAGGTTGACCATTGTGTTTCGTAGACATACTTTTCTTCTATACGTCCCATATAAATGTTGGCGAAATTTGGTGCTGCTTTCGTTCCCATTGCTGTGCCCTTTACTTGTAGAAAGTGTTCATTATTGAACGTGAAGTTATTCAGCTTTAGGACCTTTTCTAGGAGGCATGTTAGCGTTTTTGCCGATGGTTTGTGTTGCTCTGTTTTCTCGAGTTCTTCTTCAACAATAGCTAATCCTTCTTCGATGTCTATGTTTGTATATAGACTTGACACATCTAAGGTGGCTAAGTAGCATTCTTTCGGAAGGGTCCCTAGACCTCGCAAACGTCTGATGAAATCTGTGGTGTCTTGTATATGTGATGGTAATTTTTCTGCTATAGGTCTCAAGAAGTCATCTACGTATGCCGACAGTTTCTCGGTATGGCTGTTTACGGAGGAGATGACTGGCCTTCCTGGATTATTTGCCTTGTGTATCTTGGGAAGCATGTAAAATATGGGAGTTCTAGAGTTTGTTGGTCTCAGAAGTTCGCCTATGTCTTCTTCCAATTCTTCATAGTGAATGTGTTCGTTGATACAAAGATTTATAACTTGCTCGTGATCCAAGGTGTAATCCCTTTCTACCTTCTTGTAGTATTCTGGGTTATTAAGTTGTCGCTTAGCTTCTTCAACGTAGTCCTCCGAGTTTAAAATGACTGTGGCTCCTCCTTTATCTGCGGGTTTTATGGTTAGGTTCTGATCTTTGCTCAGTCTTTCTAAGGCTGCTTTTTCTCGTTTATTCAGATTATTCCTTTGAAATCGTCGATTTCTCGATATTTCTTCATTGATGTCTTGCCTTAGCTTCTCAATATATGTATTGATGTACGGTTCCCTAGATGGTCTGCAATAATGTTTCCGTTCTCTACGGTTTAACTTCTCAAGTGTTGAGGATTTGTATGGCAGCTGGTCCTCTATTTTATCTGTATCCTCCGGTGCGTGGTATTCTCTAAGAGTTATTCGTCGTGCAAAGGAGTCAATATCTTTGTTGATCTCTTCTTGCCTTGGCGGTGATGGCGTAGGGCAAAAATTCAAACCTTTTCGTAAGAGATTTGTTTCCGACTGGGTGAGTTGTTTAGATGATAGGTTGACTATACGCCTCTGTAAGATTGCTTCTTTTCTTTGAGATTTTGTGTCTTTTACTTGTTTGCGATTTTCCGTTCTCGTAGTCCGTTTCCAGTCCAATGTCGTTGTACCATTTGTGTTATTTCGGTTTCGTGGTATTTTTAGCCTTTGCGTTTCTTCTTGGTGGTCGCGCTTTCGGTTAAAAAAGGCCGTCTTTGTGTTTGATATTGCCTTCTTTGTTGCTGTTTGCGGTTGTCTGGTTGTTGTTTGTTACGTGGGTAACCTCTGGGTCTCTTGTTACGAGTTGGTTCGTCATCCCATCTCTGCTTCTTTTGTTGATTTGTGTTTCGTATCTCTGTAGCACGACTTGCCTTCTCTGTGGGCTTGTTCTCTCTCGGGCTCAACTTCTTGTGAATGTGTCTCTTGAGTACTGCTGCGTATGTTTCTTTTCCACGGTTAACAGGTTGTTCTAGTTTCTTTCTCTTGCGGGCCGCTTCGAGTTTCTTGAGCTTTTTCTCTTTTAATTCTTTCTCATCGATAATTGACTGAATTTCCTCATCGAGTTGGACCTTGTCGTTTTCAGTCCACTCTTCATTAGCTTCCAGTACTTCGTAAGTCTCAGCTATTATGGCTCCATTCTGCGCGAGCTGTCTCTCGTAGTGTTCCACGAGGCAGTCCATAAGTTGCAACGAGCAGTCATTTAGTATTTTGTTCCACTTCTTGTGAAATACTTGATCCTCTTTGACTGCCGCTGCAGTCTTGTTAATGGTTAGCCCTTCCGGTATAAGCTCTTCTTCTATGAAGGTTTTCAGAGAGTCTGCATGGAGTTTCATTTTCATGTTTTTCTCCCTTAAACTGTATATTTGCCAACCCAGCTTAGTTAGCTGTCCTTCCATGTTATCCTGTTGCTTGTCCAGGTTCGTTTCTTCTACGATAGGTTGGATGACGAAGCTGGCTGATGGTGTAACATCTTCGTCACTTTCGTGGTCGCTCTGGATATTCTCCCGGCTTCCATTAATTGTTGCGCGTGTTCGTGTTTCTGCGCGTGCGTCTTCATCTTGCTGGTCGTGTTCTTGATGCTTGTTTTTTTGCCTTGTTCGACGTTGCGACATTATAAATAATTATATAACTTGAACAAACTATGATAATCGTCTTTTTACGTCTTTTTAAGGCTTTATTCCCCAACGCGTTTCGGCTCTAGGCCTTCTTCAGGGTTTTTTTTACACTGAATGATGCGAGTTTGCTCGCTCCTATTTATACTTTTCTAGGTATATATATATTGTTTCATGGACCTTCCTGGCAAATCTTTTAATTCTCCTTACTAGCTTATATACAACTTCTTAAGAAACTAGTTTGGAGAATCTGGGAATTCATCATGAAACTATAAGCTGATAGGTGCATATTTCTCAGAAACAATCTGCTGAGTTTTTTTATTAGCTGATAATATATAGGTGATTAATTTGGAGTGTGTCTGTACAAACCTCGATTAATTCTATATAGCTATTAAACAATGCTTTGTCTATTTTAATTCATCAACAGATAATGAGTGTGTGTTGTGTTGTGTTTTTTTAACTGCATGACTTTAGCTTTAACTTTGAGTTTGAGTCACGTCAAGGGCATGTTGGTGTCCCTAACAAAAGAAAATAATTACAACTCTATTGTTATTGGGCACCAACATGGCGGCTATGACGTCACATGCAACCCAAGAATATACCACTTGAAAGGGTTAAGTGCTGTTGTTTTATTTTGTTTTATTTTGTTTTTTATTATCTTATGATTTGACAGTACTTCCGCTGAGAGCTCCATGATGCAGACTGATCTGTTAGAATCGGACTCCGTAAACAATTCCAACATATCTTAATCATAGTGTTATACCCATGTCAGGTTTTATATCTATTGATACGAATGAGTTATTTGTCTTTGAGGATGGTATGGAATATGTAAATCATTACATATACATATCAGTAAAATACTATCTATATAGCTACCACTACTGCATTCTTGCATGATTTAATGTTGCTCTCCCGTTACGTAATCTATATATGCACTACACATACACACATGTCTATTTGACAACGAATTTTCGTTAGCAATGAAAGTAAAATATTAAAACACCCCTCTTCACATCATATCTATAATGTATAATATATACAGATTGCTGCAGCACAGGAACTTGTGTCTTCGCGTTCTTGGATCTGAGGTGACACTGACGATGTGACCCGAACATATTAACTTATGGTATTGGCTTTTGACGCCAACTCACTCGGCCATATCGTGAAAGCACGTCCAAGATCCTGCGTGCATATACGACTCACCACTGATAGCGATTACTAGTAGGCGGTCGCATTTGTTATGGTACTAAGATTTTCTTCGAATTTCTTACATCATAATTTTACTTTTCGACTTCCTTAAATCAATGCAATAAATACCTAATATCTGAGAAGTTATAGTAACCGTGAGAATTAATCGAACCCTTCAGAGGTGCAACTCGAACTAACTCAGTGTAAATCACTGAATACACTGACATTTTCAACCGGTAAAGGAACTATAAACTATCAGTTACTATGTGTGGTGACCAGAAGGAACACAAAATCGAAATGTTTGAAGGAGCTGACCGGCCAGGTAACGGCTTTTATTCCACTATAGTTGTAACTCTAACTGATAGTTATTCTTGACATCAATATATAACTATAAGATATGGCACATGGCATGGTCGACATGACTTGAAGTGAAACTACTAATTAGCAAATGATGCAGATTGACTTTTGGTGGAAAGTTTACCGTCGGATAAATACAGACATGATATATTACATACATACATATAATATTCTTCAACAGAAAATCTGTTTTCCCTCTCAAAATTGAGATGATTGTGAAATATATTTGAATTGTATCCCGTTGAATTTAGGAGTAACAATACTCAATAATGCTGAATACATTTGGAATATATATATATAACATTTGGGCGGAATGTGCGCTAAAAAGTAAGAAGAGTTTTCTTGTTCAGTTTATAAAAGGAAAAGAGTGAAAGTAGCATATTCGAAAGCAGCAAGTTAAATCCCACAATGCTTTGTCGTTGTTGTTTTTGTTGTTGTTGATCTGTTGCTGTTGTCATGCAGTGTTGTTGTTGTTGTTGTTGTTTGTTTGTTGTTGTTGTTGTTGTTTTTGTGTGTGTGTGGTTATTGTGGTTGCTGTTGTTGTTGTTGTTGTTGTTGTTGCTGTTGTTGTTGTTGTTGTGGTTGTTGTTATTGTTGTAGTAGTTGTTCTTGTTTCGAGTTACTCCGGGCAAGGGAGTTTATTGTTTTAATTTTAATGTTGAATCTTAATACTTTCAAAAAAGTTTTGTTGCGCAAGCCAATGCTATACCAATGATATTAGTTATGTTGTTCTTGGCAAAAATAAATGGAATCCTGAAATAATGATATAAGATATATACGATTGGGGTAAACCGGATCAGCAATTTGTGTCTGTGCTCTTAATCTACGTTTGAGGTCATTTGTTTCTGTGGCATAGATTGAAAACATGTTTCTTTTAACATTTATAGGAAAGAACAAACTTTATAAGAACACCCAGGCTGAGATTTGCCCAAAAATTAAGAACAAGCTAAGAACAATCACCAGGCTGAAATTTTGATCAGACAAATTTAAGAATTTTATTTAATCCTTGTACACAGATTGAGATGTACATGTAAGTTCATAATAATATTTCTAACCGCTGTATTGACAGTTTCAAGATTTTATCGCATACCGCTGGATGAAACAATAACAAACACGTACAGCGCCTTTTTATTGTTCCGGGCAACTAATCCACTGTTTGGAAATATCAGGAAATAAGAACAATTTAAGAACAATCTGGGGCTGAAATCGCCAAAAAGTTAAGAACAGGCCAGCCTCAACCGAAAGTTACTGGTTCTTATTAAAAAAAAAAATGCGTGTACCGCCTACATTACCTTCATTATAAATAGTATAAGAACACAACCAAAGTGGTTAGTGTTGACTACCATTAGAATCATCGATAAGGGTTAGTTTCGTACTCAATTATTGCCAAGGTAGCAAAAGATACACTGTCAGACAATGTTGAAATGGCTTACCATGTCCTGCGCTAATCGTTAGCATGCGTTGTGAGGGTGAAAGCAATAATTTGTGTTTGCCACTCTCCGTGAAACGCAGCTTGCGTTTAGTGCCATCCTTAAGTAACTGTTCAGCGCTGAGAAACAAAACCATTATTATATTACTAAAACAATTATTAATATCAAAACAAGACATAGATATGATATTCAAGCATTTAGTATTGCTGTAATCATTCTTTGTTCACTTGTGACTCGGATATCCGGCTAAGAAACCTAGAGAAAAACCAAAAATCTAAAACCATCACATAAACGAGAATTAACGAAGCAAAATTTCGACAGTCATGAACCGCCATCTTGGATTATGACGTCAGTGAGTTCCCGTTCCAGGCTACAGACGGCCAACGATAAAAAAATGGCCTAGGAACGGAAACTCACTGACGTCAAGATGGCGGGCTCATGACAGTCGAAGTGCAAAAATAGGCGAACGCTTTTGCTTCGTTCTCATTTATGTGATGGTTTAGGATCCCCAAAACCTCAGAAAGTAACTGATTTCTTTTAAAGATATGGATCATACAATGGTAGGAGAATATTCATATTTACGTGGCCAAGAAAGTGACGCTGACTGGTCTCTTGGTCTCGCATTCAAAGATTGCCGCAATTCGGTTGAGTATCTCGGGCAATAGGGACGATTCCAGCAGTACGTCGTGAGTAGCGGTATGTACTACCAAGAAACAGTCGTCATTGGGGCTGAAATGGAAAGATTTAGAAATTAATTTGTGCTTCTAGTTTTTAATAGAAACTATACTAACGAAATTCCGATGTGCCTTTCCATTGGATGAGCTCTGTTTACAGGGAACAGGGAAGCATGAAATGACCATAATAAAAACGATGGCGACTGGTACATTTACTCAGAATTCTTAGCGCACGAAAACTATAAAAACACTCATAAAATTGCGCTGAAAGGTCCTAAAAACTTCAAAACTAGCATTCACAATGTTTTTTGGTACAGGGACGAATTTCGCAAAAATATATGGCTATATATGTGCCTATTCGTTGTGTTGGGTTCGCAAGGAATTGTGGTTAAATTCTCGTAGCATACCAAAATGGAAATAGTTTATTTGGAAAAGGTTATCAGGAACAATCCTATGCATCTGTCAATAATCTGCAAATGTGACAACTATACAGGGACTATATGAAAATATTGACCCACTTAGCCTTACACCGACGTTTGTTTGTTTGATTTCAGCCAGTTATTATTTGTAGATAATTGCACTAGTTTACTCAGTATTTGACACGACGTGCTTTGTTTTGTCTTGGATAAGGCGGAGCTGAAACGTATAACAAAATACACACCGAAGTGCAAACTTTATCACTAAAAAGGAAGTTTAGTTTAATATACTAAATAAGTACTGGAGAAATAAAAATAATCGAAAAATATCCACAAAGATAATCATAAGATCTGAAGCACAAGCAGTCCCCAGGCTCTCCCCTCTCCCGAGGCTCGACGGGAAGGAAGAGGAAAGGTCCTGGGAACGAGGTCGCAAAAGGTCATGAAAGATGCATAAACTCACTGTAAACAGCAGAAAATCGGTCTTCTCTCCCTGGAATTGTGTATATTTTTGTGCTTATTTCGCAGTAAATGTCACAGAGAGGACACGAACGACACAAGTGCCTCTACGTATGCATATTTTAGTCATGATCAGGTTCTGTACTAATGAAAACCTAAAAACGAGTTTATAATATACGTATCAGACAGCACCATACGTAGCAATGGCTATGTCATGTGTGTGTCTGGGGGTGGGGAAAGAGAGCAGTGCATGGAGGCTGGGTACTAACGGTTTTTGGTTCCAGGTCCGTTGTCCTTTCGTTTTGGTCAAAAAAGCCAACAATTTTGAACATTTCTCCCCGAGAGAGAGAGGTCTGAATTGGATTTCCGTTGATCTTGTCCAGTGGTGTCATTACACGATTGAGTTTCAGGCTAGTTGAGAGATTTAAATCCATTATCATGAAATAATAAAATAGAACGTGGGAGGTGGAGGAGAGAATAAGCCCACGGCCAATAACAGTTAAATAACCATTATTAAGCATTAAAATAGGGATTATTTATTTATAAATAATGAAATAAATAACGATATCATATGATATCATCTTGTTATGCTTGTATCTTGCGGGCACAATAAGCCTGGTTTGGACAGTACATATATGTACATATATGTATTGTAATCAAACGGGTCAATTTAAAAAGGTTTTGTGCACATGGTGATCTTCCGATTCTAAACTTTTCAGAGTTTCGCATTACAATACTAATATTTAATACTCATCAGAGCTCATCAGAGTTGGAGATAACTGTTTCCCAAACTCATTAATAATTCATCAAGCAAACAAAAAAACAATACCGTGACGTGTTTTGATATGTGATGAAAAACTGCCGGGTTTTGTATATGTTAATTGTCAACCAAAACTTTAAAAATTGTTTGAGAATCTATAGCATCAATGCCAAAACTATGGAGGACAGACATCAATTGAAACGAATTTTCAATTTTTTTTATGGTTTCCAAAGTTTTTTTAAGGAAGTTTCTGTTCAGTCCTTTTATGTCGTTTTTGTTGTTGTGTTGTTTTGTTTTCTTGGCTGCAAAAGTTCTTGAAGAAGCCAAGTTAGTGGACTGTCACATTCTTTGCCGCAATTTGCTATATACATGTACACATTCCTCTAATTACGTATCATTATTTACCATAACACCTTATCACTTGCTATATCTTTAGGGGTAGGGTTAGGTTAGGTCAAATTACATGTAACTTCGCTGTGTATCACTACCGTTACTCCTCATCACTTGCTATATTTTTTAGTCCTATAAATTGCATATATTCGTGTCTATGATGCTCATTGAGCAACCTGCTGAGGAGGTTATGTTGAGCCTGAGGTCCTCAAAATAATTTACAGGAAAATGTTATTTGAAATAACTTCGATATGTGTTGTGTTAGGGTAGACAGAGCATATTCAAACAATTTTTTTACTTTTAATGTTTCTCCAGAAGCTACATCTTCCCCCAGAACTTTCAGAAACAGCAAGTAGATCTCAGGAAGATCCCTTGTCAAGGAAAAATACAAGCAGTCTGTTATGCCAGTCAACAGTAAAAGGTAGTGTACTGGACTTCTGATTAAGGTTGTGATGTGGCCCTTTTGTAGAGATTTAAGAGGGAGAGGCAAACAGAGGACATTTTGTAGTATGCTACTCCTTGGAGCTTGATATGTTGTCGCCCCTGCAAAGAGGGCCAGGAAAACAGTGCATTTGGTAATGTGCTGCACCATGACACTTATCACGGTACAACCCTCAAATAAAGGTTCCAGTATCAAGGGCCAGGGTAATAAATACTGTACTGCACCATATACAGCTTGGTATGGTACAACCCCTACAGTATAAGGTCCTTATAACAAACCAGGGATTTTGTAGCATTGGTGCTGCACCATGGCACTTGTCATAGTAAAGCGTAAAGCCTCTACATTAAGAATGTTTTGTAGTGCACTGCACCATGCAGCTTGTCGTGGTACAGCCCCTACTTAAAGGACCCTTGTGAAGGGCCAGGAAAACAAAGGACATTGGTGTACTGCACGATGGACTTTGTCATAGTATGGCCCCAACTCAAAGGACCCTTGTGAACTGAGGGTCAGGAAAACAAAGGGCGTTTTGTAGTGCACTGCACCATGGAACTTGTCGTGGTACAGCCCCTACATTATGGGGCCCTCATGAATGACCAGGAAAACAAAGGATGTTTTGTAATGTACTGCACCATGGAGCTTATCGTGGTACAGCCCCTACATTATGGGGCCCTCGTGAATGACCAGGAAAACAAAGGACGTTTTGTAGTGTACTGCACTGTGGAGCTTGTCGTGGTACAGCCCCTACATTATGGGGCCCTCGTGAATGAGTGAATGCAGTAGTGCACTGGACCGTGGAGCTTGTCGTAGTATGTTGTACAGCCCCTACATTATGGGGCCCTCGTGAATGAGGGAATGCAGTAGTGCACTGGACCGTGGAGCTTGTCGTAGTATGTTGTACAGCCTCTACATTATGGGCCATCATGAATTACCAGGAACACAAAGAACATTTTGTAGTGTATGGCACCTTTGAACTTGTTGTGCTACAGCCCCTACACTAAGAGGCCCTTGTGAAGGGCTGAGGAAAAAATGGATATTTGTAGTATACTGCACAAAATACGAAGAAAGGGACGGAGACACTTTAGTAATGAACATAGGTTCTATCAAATATTTCAAGAACTAATTTTGACTTCTTTAGTTTGTAACTACATGTATATGTATACACTCTTCCACCACCCCACCCCACCCCCATCAAGAAATGAAGATT
>JANVCH010046322.1:0-11254 GCA_025505405.1 Epizoanthus rinbou
CCGCGGCCCCAACTACAAAACTATTTGAGATGTGGTAACAAGAGTTGGTATGCTAATTAATTAGCCTATTTCCAATCTAATGGCAATTAGTAATTTTGATCATGACGTCATATGACGTCATAAATCCGCCATCGTGGATTGTATGGCCGCCATCTTGGATTTTTTAATGGCGTCAGAAAATTGTCTTAATTGATTCCGATATTATGAAATAGCTTAAAAAATGAACTTTGGGTAACAGAAATTATAATATTAAAGCAGAAAATCCTCCAAAAATCATATTGAAAGAAAACTGTTCTTAAATTTTGCCAGATCTGTCACTGAAAATGTGGTTGCTATGGAAACATATTACATAATATGAACAACTTGGTCAGATAAAAATGTTCCCTGATAAATTTTAGGAAACATCGTGAAGTTTCAGCATTATATCGTGAATGGTTCTTTAGTTATAAAGGTTTGAAATCGGCGCGGGCACTATCAGCCCCCGTCTGAATAGGGCTAAAGGCTTGAAATAAGATTGGCGGGACCCGGTAGTTGCATTCATCTCGGAGTTGAGCGCAGTAAGATCTGCCGTGCTCAAGATGGTGGAATGATACGTTCGTGGGAAATATTTTGTGCTGGTAGCTTTGTTGTGGCTTTCATGATCCTTATGTTGGTATATTGGTATGTTGGTATGTTGGTATGTTGGTATGTTGGTCTGACCCCTCCTGGAAAAACAAACAACGCCTCGGGTTTCGCTTATATCAGGCTTGTGGAATTATCATTGCTTATTATTCGATTTATTTCTTTTCGGAAATGTTTCTATTATTCTTTTCTTTTCTAGAATATACCCTTTATTCCCAGATTAACATGTTTCTAAATATTGCTTTTGCACAAAATTAAAACCAGTTCATAAAATGGGTCTCGCTTTTTATTCTAATTAAGTTGCAAACAACTGACTTTCTCAGGGCTTTTCTGAACCTGATATTTGAGCTGTTTCATGAACTTTCACTCGAATCGTCTGAAGGCATATTCTTGTAGTTTCTAATTATTCCCACCATTGTCAAAATTCTTTATTTCCGAAATATCTGCGCCTATCATTTGAGAAATGGTTCCAGAATAATCGATACAATACCAGCCTTGTATCACTGAAAAAGATTCTCCAACCAGCGTCCGCTTTGTTGGTTTTGCCACCAGTTTGTGTTGAACAAGCGAAAGTCGGATTTATAAGATTTGAAAATGAATTATTTAAGTTATTTATTGTTTACGTAAACACAGAAATTATTTTACCTCGCACTCTGCAAAAAGCAGATTACTGACTCGCAACCCAATGCGCTTTTCGTAATCAACTACAGCTACTAAACCAGCTCTGTTTGTCATTACGTTGGTTAAAAAATAATCATAACTCACTTGACGGCAATTCCAGTAAAGACCTGTTGAATCTATATTGCTGCTGTGGTCAGTAATTAAGATTACAAGACTCTTTCTCTGATTTGTCTAAATATTGTATGTCGGCCTTTTTGTGTTCAGAAATTTCAACTTTCATTTTGAGTCATAGCATTCCGGTCTTTTTGTAGTTAACAGGTGTGGAACTAAATCTACAGTGAAAAGGATTATCCGAGTAGTAGGTGCATTTGGTTTTCTTCCCAATAATACTTTGACAAATTCTTAACAACTGTTGCATTGTATTTGACTACATGCATGAGTTAATAGAACCACTGTTAAAATATAGATTTAATTTATCAAATTTGAAACCGCAATCAATCGTCTTGGATCTGTAGGACGCGTGCTGTCGTTACCTAAAATAAGTTGTCAACTGCAAAGCCACTTTGAACTTTATAGTTTATAGGTACAAGAAATATTTCATTTCCAGCAGAGAAAACATGTTTGTGTGAAACATCTAATGTGCTTTAACGTAAGATATCCAATGAATAGAGGACCATTATTTTGCAGGTATCTCCAATCAGTAACACCTTTCTCGAGTGACAGCCGCTAAAGAATTAACGTAAAATATCCGTGGTTAGAACGTTTTATTACTTTATTAAAATCAGCTACTTGAAGCCTCTAGAGTAGATTTGCGTTCCAAGTTTGTTTAACCGCTAATTAGAGTGCCGAACTTGTTGATTGGTGGAGTTAAATGTGACAAATTTAAGCCGCTTTACAAAAGGCGTAGGCTTCGAGAACTAAATCCTTGTCGCTTGACGTTGATGTAGTGAAGGTGTGAATTTGCTTTGTTTTCTTCGGTTTACAGAAAATCATCGTTTTATGTAATCTTAGGGAACGTATCTTTTTTCTCCCAGGTCAACTCCGTGCAGACCGAGAAAAGCTGCCTTCAAGTTGCCGCGTCTCTGGACAGGAACCTCAAACCAACATCAATAATAACATCTGCAGTGAAGCAAACCTTTATGAGTTATTGTAAGTATACTAAGTATAAAGTAAGGAAACCAGATGTTTTACACCTGAAGTAATAAATTAGTGTATAGTGTACTTATTTCATTTGATGCTCCAACCTGTATTGTCTTTTAAAGTTTGTTAGTAGTTGATATTTTAGATCGTATTTTTGCTTTTTAAATACAACGCGTCTTTAAAAGCTGCGGTTCATAGCATATTTGATATTTTTTCACTTGACGGTGGTTTCGCATATAAGTAAAATCTTCAGTTGTTTTAGGTCAGGTATGAATCAGAGTTAGCTCACTGTTGAGTGGAGATACTTTAATAGAAAGCGCTCATTTCTGTTTTTGGACACAGATCATTATAATTTGCAGATATTTTGAGCAATGGTTATCACTCGGGCTGCAGAGCCCGTCGGTTTTGTTTGGGTTGTGCAAATGCGAAAATCTAAATAAAAATGCTTGATGCTTTTTAGCAATATTACTGAATACTGAACATTTGCAGTATTTTGCGATTTATATCGATATATCGGCAGCTGATGAACCACCTTGTTCCAATGTTTCAGTTCCTTGTGCCCGTTTATCAGGAAATATATATATAGTGCAAGTACAACGAACAAGTTTCTTACATATCTTGGAAAGTTGTGTAATTTCTTTCTTGCCCAGGAAAATCAGTTTTGGGAATAAATAACTAACTTGTTTTAACTGCTTGAAAACTGATTGAAACTGAAATGTCTGGCAACTAAATAAACTATTGGCGCTGTGCTTACCTAACTGAAATGTTATTAAAAGCTTCAATCCTTATTTTTTGAAACATTAATAGTATAATGTCAAACTACTTCCAGAGAATTGCTATAAAATGCTTTAAAAATCCTGAGAAAACTTAGATGTTTGAGATATGCAAATGTATGATTTGTGTTTAATTGCAGTAATTCCATTTGTTTTGGATATCTAACAATTTCTACAGTTTTCAAATTACAGCTATTTTTCGTACATTTGTTTATAAAATATCATTGATAAACAATGCATTCAATTCAAATCTAATGGAAAATTTCGAAATTGGTCTAATTAAGGTATACCTTAGGAATAGGTATAAAAGTTTAATTGTTAATAAGTTTATAGTGAATATTTTTTAATACTCCAAAATACCAAAACTAGGAGAAAGACCCCAAATATCTCAAACAGAACTTTGCTAATTTCGAGTAATTAACATTACATTGGTACTCTGTTGCTGAAACAATATATAGAAGATTAGAATCAGGATCAGATCAGAATCAAAAGTACATAAGTTTATATATAAACTGCAGATAAAATGTCTTTATTCCAACATTAAGATTCCGATGCTTATTGCAAACGTTTTCGATAAATTCTATTCACTGGGAGAGCACCGATATTCCGTAAAGGTTTATCATTCTCGTTTTGGTTTCTCTCATTGTTTCATATTTCGATCCTCACTTTAGTCTGCAAATATAATAGTAAAAAATTAACTGAATAAAACCATATTTTTTTGTACATTGTCAGGTGATAATGAGAGAATCGTTACTGTACAATAACCTAACCGCAACAATAAAAATACGCAATACTAAACAAGACCAAATTAACTTCAAATCTTGGTCCACCAATGGATAGACTCTAGATGAATGTACAGTTGAACTCAGCCATAATAACATCACTTTATTAATATAGATGCCATATTAATTACAGCCACATCTAAAGGCCCAGATACTTACAATAGGCCTAGCTTTTATATCTCGACATGGGGTAATCTGGCGGTGGACTAGCATCCCATCAGGGGGGGTAACCTTGCAATGAACTAGCACTCCATCCAAGGAGAGTACTATTGCTCATACTAGCATTATGCTACAGCAACTGGAGTCAATCATTGATTTCAGCAGGCTATTGCAAACGCTTTGGATGACGTTAAGATTTTTCATTGCGTTTTATTCCCAAAGTTAATATTTAAGTTTATTTTTCTGAGAAAACCAGTGCCATTTTGGAAAGAACCCATTTTTCTTGCCACTCACGCCAACGTTAATATTCCCTATGTATTTTCGTTTGTCGTTTTGCTTATGCATATGCATGTGGTTATGGTTGTGATTGTGATTGTTCTTGATGTTGTGCTCGTGCTTATGCGTGTGCTTGCGCTCAGTGTTCTTGTAATTGCGCTTGTGTTTGTGCTTGTTCTTGCCCTTGTCATTGCGCTTGTCTTCGGCTTGTGTTTGTGCTTGTATTTATTGTACAAGTGTGAAGCAGGCTTAGGTTTTAACAAGTAGTAAATACTGGCACCAGTATATATCACTATAAACTCATATTAAATACCAAGCCACTCTTGAATTAAATACATATACACAATACAGATGAACTGTTTACGTTTCGTATTTCGTGCTCTGTACTGAAGCACATAATTCGATTTTGGCAAGAATTGAAGATTGTTTAGGCTATAATTCATTCTGTCTAAATTGATGATTTTCTCAATACAATGCAGCACCAGTTTAATTATAATAAACAGTCAGATAAGAGAGAATAGGTTTAAAATGCATGAAATTACGTTTCTTTCAAATCCGTCTGCAAAAGGTATAATTCTAGGTAAACATACATTCTTTTTATTGTGGAAAACGTCTCTAATTAAGACGTTTTTCTCACTGATTGAGCAGAGGTTTTGCCATGTTTTAAATATGTATTCTTGCAATTTACTTACAAAGGTTTAATTTGAAAATAACATATTTTCTGATTGTTAAAGAAACTTAGTGATTGTGAGTACATTTCGAAACAAATTATTCATTTTAAAATCATTAGAAATATGAGACTTTTAACAAATTGAACTCGAGGAAATTTAGATCTCAGTTACTGTTCTTATAGTTTAATAGAACTTCAAGCCGGACAATTTAGATTCGTAAGTAATATCCCATTATTATTAATTTAGCGGATGAAATCCACACACCACGCTGAGCTAAAATTAAACATGTACACTTGATGCTTGCGGGTATTGGCGGTGAAGAAGAATTAGTATTACAACAAGGTATTCAAGCCGCCTCCAGATATATTGTTAACAGCTTGTGCAGTTGCTGGTTGCGACTTTATAAACAAGGGTAGGTGGCAAAACCCGCAAATAAATACCAAAACCTAAATAATTTCGAAATAATGCAACTGGTACGTTGCACTTAAGAAGGAAGACACTTCATGTTTGCCTTCCGAATCGGTTACTGATTTCAAAGTAAACAGTGGTATGCTAATTTTCTTTTAGGATGAATTCATAAAGGGGGAAATCTCCAGGCAATATGGAGGGGAGGAGAAGAGGTGAACAGAAATGTGGTTCATCTTTAGAGCTTGAGAATGTTGAGCTGAAAGCAGCCGTGGAAGGCCAGGAAAACATCATTCGATGCCTTCGGGAAGAAGCGAAAACTGTGCGAACATCGAAAGAGGAGCATGGTACCCAGGAAAACATCAGAAAAGAGCAGGAAGTCCGTGAACTTCAAGGAAGTGTGCAAAGTAAGGAAATTGCAATCAAACAGCTTCGTGACGAGATGCAAAGCTCTCATCGATCAATCGAACAGCTGCACCAGAAGTACGCATGCGTACGGGGCATGAATGAGGCGAAGGACGCTACTATACGAAAGCTGCATAAAGAGGTAAACTTGCTGCAGGAGGCGCTGGAGGAGGCAGAGAAAGAGAAACTCAGCACACTTGACGGCCTCTACTCTGTGCAAGCAGAGCTTGCTACTGTTAACGTAGACAAGAACTGGCTTCAAGAACAAGTTCACATGAGTCAGAGGGAGACATACAGTGAGGTAAGGTCTGTGAGCTCTGAGAGTGTCTCGAGTAAGGAGGATCTGGTTAAGAGAATGGAAGACGTAAGGAAGGAGAGAGAGACGTTGCAAGAACTAATAGGAACTGCGTCCGCTTACGAGGAGACAATCCGGAACCTTGAATCTGGTCATACCACGGAAACTCTGAGCAGCCACCGAGAGTATGAAAGGCATAGTCACCACAGTTACCGAGCACATGCTTCTGACAGACACACTGAGAAAGTGGACGAAAAAGTCATTTTGGAGCTTGGAAGTAAAATGACAGAGGTTGAGGAACGGCTCAAGAAAGCAGTGATGTCTCAGAAATACCAGCTTCATGTTGAAAGAGAACAGCTCATTCAAGAGTTCAAAGGGATGCAGAAACAACTGTGGGACCACAAAAAGCACCTGGAACTTCACAAGCAAGATATTGCCGCCAAGGATACTATCATTCAGAGACTAAAATCCACGAAAGCGTCCCTTGAGAGCGAGGTCGAGTCACTGAAGCGTGACTTGGCTTCAGCCCAAGCAGAGAACGATCGTTGTTTACAAAATCAGCGAGAATTACAGCGAGAGCTCTCGGCCAACAAAAGCAAAGTATCCAAGCTGGAAACGGATCTGGAAAACGAGAAACGTCAGAAAGACTTCATCAAAGTAAAATTGGACGAAATTGATTCTTTCAGCGCCGAAAAGGTAAATACTAAACAAGCTACTTTTTCTTATGACATTTGTATATAAGATTTGTTGGTTCCCACGCAGAGCCCTTATTTACAAGAAAAATGTTTATATCTAAGTATATGCCGCCTACGGTGGTTGTTTTGGAATTTTGTATGCAAATTAGTTATTCTTATAGCGGAACTACAGAATTTACAAAGGGCCTGGGCTCGTCTTCCCAAACTATCCCAGAAAGCAATGCGGCAAATACTAATATGGCATGACAGAATGGTAGAGTAAATTATTTTGTACATGTCTTATAAATAGACCAGTTTCGTATTTGCAATTGCCGCTGATTTCAATGACTACAGACTCGTGGTAACCTTGATTTGGCGTGAAATACTCATAAATACCAACGGAGATACGAGCTATTTACAATTCTGTGTATTGTTGGAGGTGCAAAGTTTACTCCTTCTCGCTGGTATTTGTGAATATTTAACACCTAGTCGAGGCTAACACTGTACAAAAGAGTCTGTAGTCATTGTTGCGTTGTATCTCAAGCAAGATAGAGTAATACGTGCTGTACCAAAACAATAGATTCGTAACGAAGATAAGACAACGATTGCTGCTGAAACTTTTACTTGCTTGTTGCAGTTATCTTTTCTTTATGTTTCATACTGTTGTTTCTATTCTTGTGCGTATGTACAAGTGCGAAATTGTAGGAACAAGAAACGCTAATTTTTATGTTAAACTAATAACGGTAGAATTTATGTTTTGACGTTCACATTGTCTATGAAACCCAAACATGGGCTTCTCACGTTGTATTTCTGAAGACAACGGTTGACAGGTGGTGAACTTAGTGCATTTGCACGTGAAATTTATTGTATTCTGTAATTAGTCCTTTTCTTTTCTACCATGGTTGTCAATGTTGCCGTCTGGTTTCTTATATAACTCCCTAATAGATTGTGAAAGACTCTTGATTCTCCATATAATGCATCCTGATCTTGAGGGTAGTTGTGGATTTCATATTGTTCTCATCTCTCGTGGGAAAACACCGATTACCATTTCTCATTGTATAACTCCCCAAAACGCAAAGCATTATGGTAATGCGGAAATGGTCTATGGTACATCGTACAAAACACTCGCCGAAGCTGGTACTGGTTTTTGGGACGGTTTGACTTGACAGACCAGGGCCGGCGGAAGGTGGTGGGCATTAGGGAGGCCAAAAACTGATCCTTCTTGAGGACTAAAGGCGTGAGCTACTAGGACATTCTGGTGGCATGCTCTCCCGGGAAATTTTGATAAAAGACGCCCTCTGAAATGCCATTTCCTGCATTTTGGCCTGAGAATTGCCTGCTCCGCCGGCCATGCAGATGTTGAAACAACGCTAGATTCTAAATCCAATTTAAATAATTGTTGTTTTATCTTTCATTAAAAAGGAACAACTTTCCAAAATTAAGCTCCAGCTTCGTGAATACCACCTCACTGCTGACGCACAAGCGACCGATCTGGCATCGAAAGAGAACGTCATTTCAAACCTGCGCGAGAAACTTGCGGCGAGTGAGATCGAACTGGACGCGTTGAGATCTAATTGTAGCTCGTTGGGATCTTCTTGCGACGCCGCTGACCGGCAGAAACAAGAACTGCAGTTGAAGCTTGCCTGCAGTGAGAGGCGAGTACAAGAACTGCAGGAGAAGATGGAGGCAGTACAGCGCAAGAAGGAGTCGTTTCAGAAGGAACTTCATTCCTACCAACAGAGACAATACAAGATGGACGCTGTGGGAGAGTTCACACGCGAGAGGAAACAGGAGATGGAGGACGAACTAATAACTGTTCGGTACGGCTAAGCAACTACATTACAGGGAAAGTATATTTTGACAGACAGACAGACAGTCAGGCAGGCACACAGACAGACAGACAGACAGACAGACAGAGAGGCAAGTAGACCGACTGACTAACAGACAGTCAGACAGACAGAGAAGTAACAAGACCAACAGACTAACAGACATACAGACATACAGACAGACAGACAGACAGACAGACAGACAGACAGACAGACAGACAGAAAGACAAACGAACAATCAAACACAGACAGACAGACAAACTGTCATATATCCTCTCCTTTATCATCATTCTCTTTCATTTCCTAGCATTATCTAATATTTTACCGCTTCCAGTTGGCTCAAGTGAACGTTTCCGCTAGAGAATGCTAGTAGTATAGATATATGAGACGTTCCCTAATAAGTAATATGCTCATGCTTATTTCGTTGCAAAAGCTTTTTCTTGGGCTTCTTTCCGGGAGGAGAGGGGAGGGGTTGGGTATATTTCGTCTTGAAAATGACTGTACTCTAAGTACGGTTTTGTATAAATACAAGCCAATGGGTGCATAGTTTTTGGGGGGGAGGGGCGTGTTTCTGAAGTGCTTTACGGTTAAAGACGACCAGTAAGTATTTACAGACACACTTTATCTTTTACTTAACTCAGTTCTATATTACTCGCCCCTTACTGGTTTGTGCCTATATACAGGAAAAAGTTATCGAAACTTGAGGCTGCATATGAGGCGTGTCAACAGGAAAAACTCCAACTTCAACAAGAACTTCTCCCTGCAAACATGAAAGTCACACAACTGAAGGCGGCATATGATAACTGTCAACAACAGAAGAGTCAGCTACAGCAAGAGGCTTTGGATTCACACAGGGCTGTTAGCGAGCTGCAGGCCAAGCTTGAGAGGTAACGATGCCTGGTTTGTAGTACATATATAGCACATGCAGACAGGCACCCCTTCGAGGTGATACAAAGATGCTGTAATCAGTAAGCATACAGACACGTACACGCACCCACACACACACGCGCGCGCATGTACATGCACGTACACGACCTACAACGAACAGACAAACAAAAACAAACAAACAAACAAACAAAGATGTATACACATGCAGACGCATATGCAATACACACATACATACACACAGATATATTACATACATACATACATATACATACATACACACATATATATTACATACATACATACACACATACATACATATATATATATATATCAACACACACACACACATACATACATACATGCATACATGCATACAAACATATCCACATACACATGCACATACACATACACATACACACAGTTGATACATATAGGCAAGATAAGATAAGTTAAGATAAGTTAAGTTTAAATAAGGTAAACATTTTCCGAATAAAACAATCCATTCAGAGTAAGACAAAAAAATGCTTAGGAAAAACCTAGTAGCTAAATATTCCTTTTTGTCGTAACAGATACTGGCACGAGAAGGGTGAGAGTGGACAGGAAGTGCGATTACTTCACAATCAACTGAATAAGCTAGAGCAACAACTGCAGAGGGCGATGAAGGAGAAAGCTGAATTATCAAGGAAACTGGACGAGGCAAATACCCGCATGGGCTCGCTTGAAGTGGACTCTAAGCGCGTTGATCATCAGAAACAGGATTACCAGACAAAGTATGTTTATTTCCATTCTTATACTTCTCGTAATAAGGACATTGATTGGTTTTTGAGCTCAGAATGCTGGATACAAGCTGTGTTTGATCCAAAGAACAAAATATCAAATACGAAAAATATTTCGTTAATGCCAAACGAACAGTTAAAGTCCTGTACTTTAGTCCTGAGAAATAAAATTTTGATCAACAGAAAACTAATATTTTCGTCAACAACTTCGAACGTCTTTACAATAATTCAACAAGACTTTGTTACGAATTTTGTATAACGGTGACGGAAAATAAAACGCTTGCAGTTTTGGCTTACCATTGCCAGTTAATGAAAAATTAATGAAAAAACCATGGGTTTTTCCTTCATGTCAATCAGGGACTAATATCTTTATAATGAACATGATTGTAGACGGACTGAGAAAAATTTGGCGTGTTGATGACATGTAGTGTTCCAGGCTTTAATACGTATTCGTACGCTGTACTAATCTTTCAATTCTGATAGGTCAATTTCTATCTATTTGGTCATAGTGTATCTTGTGGCAACCGCGAAAACCATGTGATAAAATGTACAAGGCACTGAAAAGCCCTACGTTTAACCCTAAACCCAACCCTACACGAATGGCTTTATTTCCCTCGACAAACTTAGTTCCTTTCACTTCGGTTCACCCGAGTTCAGTACCTGGCAGCATTTCGTGAATGAAATTTTAGCATTTTAGCATTAGTCATTTTATTAATCTTATGTTTTAACATAGATTAGATTTAGATATAGTTATTGCCATTAATTTAATAGTTTTATATTTTCATTGTGTTGTGGAGTACACCTGTAAACTAGCTGAAAGCTAATTGTATATCCACGTTAAATAAAGTATTGTATTGTATTATTTCTACTACTACTACTACTACTACTACTACTACTACTACTACTACTACTACTATTACTACTACTACTACTACTACTACT
>JANVCH010046431.1:0-11253 GCA_025505405.1 Epizoanthus rinbou
TTAGCTTGTAACATCAAGGAGTTTAGCTTGTAACATCAAGGAGTTTAGCTTGTAACATCAAGGAGTTTAGCTTGTAACATCAAGGAGTTTAGCTTGTAAAATCAAGGAGTTTAGCTTGTAAAATCAAGGAGTTTAGCTTGTAACATCAAGGAGTTTAGCTTGTAGCATCAAGGAGTTTAGCTTGTGAAATCGAGGAGTTTAGCTTGTATAATCAAGGAATTTAGCTTGTGAAATCAAGGAGTTTAGCTTGTAACATCAAGGAGTTTAGCTTGTAACATCAAGGAGGTTTAGCTTGTAAAATCAAGAATTTAGCTTGTAACATCAAGGAGTTTAGTTTGTAAAATCAAGGAATTTAGCTTGTAATATCAAAGCCGAGTTTTGCTGTGAAGATTGCTTGAATGTAAGAATAATTTTAAAATTAGCTTGTAGCGGAAAATTACAACAACTAATTTGAAAGCAAGTCGCATATTGGTAGCTAATACTTTATTATGTCATCAAACTGCATGTAACTAATTCATACTTCTTTTCTAATTTATGGAAATTTTCATTCGTAATTGGGGATGTATTTCTGTATTTTTTCTAAACTTAACAAATTATTCTGAGATACCTTAAAACCTTTATTGTATCATTTTATTTCCAGAATAACAGAGCAACTGCACTCTACAGGCAACAAGAAGTTATTGGGACATAAACATCATAACTTCAAATAAATATTGTTTGAAAACCGCATTCTGTGTTGTAAGTTTATGTTGTACTATTAATTAGTCTGATTCCGATATCGCTTCTCTTTCAGATTACGAACTCAGTTTTAAATATCTGCATTTAATAAAACATAATACTTTAACTAGCTAAAATTATCAGATTTGTTTTTCAAATTTTAATGCTAGCGCACCAGCTAACATGGATAAGTGTATATAAGACGTTTTAAAAAACCAAGTAACCAACTTCTCCCAACACTAGTTGTTTTGTATAGATTAAATCCATCGTATGCTTTGTATTGTGCAACTTGTAGTAAATGAGCGCGAGTAAATTCTACACTCCGCCAGCAAAGACAGTACAAAAGCACCCATCTCACGTATTTCAAAAGTGTCAGTTAAATAAACACCTTGATTAGTACTAGTTGCTCGGTAATGCCAAAAATGGAAAAAGCAAGTCAACGTTAGTAAGTATAGTAAAACTGGGACACTGTCGAAATTTTAAATACAGAAAATTTAACAGAAAATGTATGATGAACATATTCTAGACAGACAAGCTTGCCGGTGCAATGCAAATTTACCATACACTATCTGAAACAAATTCAATTCTTAAAACTTTCTCAGTGTCACTCAGATTTTCAATACGAAACCCCCTTAATTTTGCTAACTTTGACTTGCATGCTCTTGCCATTTCGTGCATTTATAGAGAGCTAATATCAAGTTGTTGATTTACACACATTACGTCGGATGCCGGGCTATTTGTGGTTTACGGGTGCTAATTTGTTACACAATTACACGAACAATTCACGTGATTACTGGTTAATCATACAGGAAAAAAATTGATTGCGTTTTTCTCGGTAAAGTATTTCTGTTTGATTTTGAAAACCTGCATTCAAGAGTTAACGTTCCTTTGACAAGTTTCCTTGTTTAAAACCTAGCATGCCTGTGTAAACGACATGATGAGGAAACTCGACAAGGAATCCTATCAAGGAGAATTGAGGGCGCTTTCCATTTGTCGTAACTGGCTGGTCTGGCCGTCCCAAGGAAATGGAATGGAACAATTTAGGGAACTGGTGTAGGCCGGAATTGCCCCGCTACTGGAGTAGAAGTATTGAGCAGTTCGCTCGTTGTGGTACAAAGTTGTTGTACAAACATAGGGTGATAAACCGCCTGTCTAGACCGGCAGGACCCGACAAATGGAAAGCGCCCTAAGTCTGCATAAAACTTCTATGCACGAAGAGTGGTTGCATCAGTACCCACTCGACTTACACCCTCTAGCATTTTAGAGACTGTGAATTGAACTATAGTTTCTTGCCGTCTGAAATAATTATTTATATTATTGAAAACTCTTAACATGGACTAAGACATGAATCCGAAGCATTTTAATATGTCATTCAATTATTTGCAATAATAATTTGCAACGAGAATAAGAAAGAATAGTGCGACGGGACACTCAAACTGCACTGTGCATGAGCCAAGTTATTGCATATCTGCCCTAATAGCAATATACCTGCTGTCAGTAGAAAATTCAATACAGCTTGTTCTTTCTAATGCAACTCCTCAAGCTGCGGTGTTGGCAATTTTAATTTTAGTTGTTTATTCGCAGTTTTTTGGAGGAACATATGTGCTCTGCGGGACTGCCACGTTGATGCTCTTAGTTTTAGTTAAGCTTAGACGGTCTGAATTAATGTGACCCGATTATCTTGTTTCTTCTGCATTTAGCCTTGAACTTAGTTTGTGATTAATGATGATTAGAATATTAATTATATTATCTTTAAAATTACAATGCTGCATTCACAACCCAGGTTTCATAAGTATAAACTTATTTTCGCAGCTTGGTAATAACTCTTATTAAATCTGGTAGGAATTGAAAATTAGTTTCTGAGTAAAATATATTTCGCGCTCTCCGGGACATTTCATCGCATATCAGAATAACAGCCACGCAGATGTCGTGAAATAAGCATAGAGACTATTTATATACATTTATAAGAACCTATTTATTACTAATTTCCAAAAACATTTCCTTTTTTAATAATAATAGTTGCATAAGCTGTGTTTAACATATTGTGATGTAAAATATTTTGGTTTCTAATCAGTTCAGCCAACAGTTCCCGTTCTCCCTTTCGTTATTATTCGTCTCGATATGTGAATCAGTTTAAACCATAGGAACATTGTAGAAACGTTTTTATGTTATAATTTCGTTCCTTTGTCATTTATTCAAGTTTATTTATTTGCCACAAGTACAGTAGTTACACTTACAGTATTGGAAAAATGATTACATAACCAGCTATTGTATTGTTGTTGCTTGTTTTGGTTTGATCTTGCTCCTACTTCGTGGTCAGAACCTAGAGATGGCATTACACTCTACTTGTCCAATGGCAAACAATTTTTGGCACTATTAAAACAATCTCGTGCGTGATTATTCAGTTAAAGTTCTATATAAAATGGATGAAAACCGAATTGCACTTTAATTCTGCTCAGGTAAAATAGAAATCCATAGCGCATATATCAACTGAATCTGTTTTGCAAGTACAAGTGCGCCAATATATATACTACAACCGTTTCGCTTCTAATAGCACACCCACAAAAAATACTTGCTTCTGATTGGTTGTTTGCCTGTGAATTTTTCATTAATACCGTGTAATAAATTCTTAATAGCACATGTGCTATTAGAACACTAATTGGCACTGTCATTCGTAAACTTTCTCTCACGATCACCAAAATAATTATATCTTTTGTCAATATTCTTGTTTTCGTGACACTCGCCCTTCAAACTCCTTCCCAAACTCCCGCTCCTCTCACGTAGCCCGAGTTAAACGCTGCACAAGTGTCTTGTTATGTCCAATCTACCTGCTGTCAATAAAATCATTAGGAGCACTTCTTAATTAAATTATTATTTAAAAATATTATTTACTGAAATTTAGCAACTCTTCTCATGATGTCGGCAGCTTTATTGTTTCTTGTGCTTTTGCAATGTATTACCAGAACGTTCGCCTCAGCAGGGAAATGACGTCAGTAATTGCAAAGCTTCTCTGCAAAGCTGTTACCAGGCAACACAACGAATAAGTCGACATACTCACTGCACTGTCTAGAGAAGCAACACTTATTTTTTCAAACCAAGGCAGATTCAATAGTTTTAGCATTGGTTTGGATTACCTTTAGTAATAAGAATAGGGTTCCATTGGCTATGGTCGGTTATGTTGGCGTTTAACCTTGAACGTCGTTCACTGAATAATATTATTTTTATTTGTGTTATATCACTGTTGAACTCTTGCGTTCTTTTGTGGTGTTTCATACCTTTTAACAGCGTGGTATATTAGTAAATTCACTTAGTACTAATTTGCAAAATAGGTTCTGGCCAAAATAGATATTTAGTTTATGCTACTTGTTCAATCCTCTAAATATCACTACTACTTATTACAAATTATGTATCTGCGCAGAATAAATATAATAATAATAATAATAATTATCGTCATCATAATGAGTCCTTTTAATATGTAAAAAATATATGTAAAATTATGTTCTCATGTTAAAATGTATATAAACGTTTGAATCCAATAGATCATATTCAGATCTGAAGATGATCTATTCTATCGAAAACGTTTATATACATTTTAACATCAGAAAATGATTTTACCTTTATACTTTTACAATAATAATAATAATAATAATATATAACAATAATAATAAGGAAGGACGTACATGATTGAGAACATCCGATTTGCTTCCAATGTTGGGGGGGGGGAGGTCTTCAAATAAGTTAACCAACTAAGTGGGGACTCTCAAAAAATCCTGCCCCCTCCACCTTGATAGTGTCCCTAACTCGATTTAGAGATAATAGGATACAGTTCAGCCTCATCCCCCATATATTTGACACTCCTGTGACATTTCTGTATCATATGAATTCAGGGACCATAGCGGAAGGGTTTGCGCAGTGATTAGATAAGATCTCTGCCTCCCAACCTAAGGTCCCGGGTTCAATCCCCGGCATGGTCGAGAAGTTGAATGATTTGTGTGACCTTCTTTCCCGCTAAAGTTCACTCAGCTTTCCATCCTTCCGAGGTCGATAAAATGAGTACCAGCATACATGGACCGCATGAAAGCGGCTGCCAGAGGTGCCTATATATGCTTTCGGTTCACTGGGGGTAAACTGATTATTGTAATGCACCTTTGAGCATATTCATATGGAAAAGGCACAATATAAATTACCACTTTACTTTACCTTTACTTTATGATCCATTTTCCACATACAATAATTACAATATTCTCTAAACTGAATTTAAATTGGGTTTTGGAAAGGTCATGTTTGGTTAAGGTAATTGTAAAGGTAATGATAAAACTAGAATGGACTTGAGGTCACAATGGCAATAACAATGAAAATAACAATAGTAATCATAATGACGATATAATGCTAATGCTAATGATAATGACAACCATAATGATAATGATAACGATGCTGATGATGATCATCATGATAATGACCAGGTAGTGATATAGTGACAATAACAATGACGATGGTGATAAATGGTAATTGTTATGATAATACCATAAATGACAACAGTAATGGTAATTGTAAAAATGAATGATAAGAACAAAACGGTAATCACGGTAATAGTAACGATAATAGTAACAGTAATAGTAATAGTAATAGTAATAGTAATAGTAATAGTGATAGTGATAGTGACAGTGATAGTGATAGTGATAGTGACAGTGATAGTGATAGTGACAGTGATAGTGATAGTGATAGTGACAGTGATAGTGATAGTGATAGTAATAGTAATAGTAATAGTAGTGGTAATAACAACTAAACTGAGTAATCATGTGATAATGTTGAAGGTAACGTCAACAACAACAACAAGTATAGACGATTAACATATAAAATATTAGACTGTTGAACGTGGATGACTTACTTTTCTTTGCCTTTTCATCCTTTTTTCCTTCCTGAACAAATACGAAAATGGAAATGTTACGTTCAGAATATTAGTGAATCCATAGTGATATTCACAAGATGAAATAAGTGTTAACAGGAACGTATTCTACCTAAGGATTATAGAAAAAGTCAAATTTAATGCAAAATATAAATCAAAGTAAAAGATGTGATAAACTCTAGATTCACCAGACAATACACACCTTAAAGAAGTTAGCAAAGGGTGGCAAAACTTACTGAGATGGCAGAGAGAACAGTTACAGTGGCAATGCAGTAGGTGAAAAGAAACTGGAAAACTTAGAACCCTATTTTTGCCACTGACTAGCACATCTGCTCAATGAGACCTCTTTCGATGGGGGTTTATTAATCCAGTTCAGATCACATGCCAATGCTCTGGAAAATTTTGCTTTGTGTTTTAATCATATACATCGATGCGTTAATAGAATAATAAAGAAACATTCTTGAGGGGGTGCTCACACGACATGAAATGGGGCAACAAACCCCGAATTGAATGAGGTCTATTCTTGGACTTTTCATGTGACGAACAAACGATATAGCCACTATGTTGGTGTATGTACAATAATAATATAGCTCTTTTTTAGTTTAAAAATTTACAAAGTTAAGTTCACTTTGAATGATTTATGAAACCAAAACATCCTAACTGGCATAACTGTGTTGATTTTCGTGGCCAGACACTGCAGGACACGTTACAGATAGGTTCGTGGAGATGCAATTCACACATCCAAAAGTCTGAATCAAAGACACAGCTTCAAAAGATCCATACTTTCAAAGTTCTATATTTCTTCAACATACATGACATCACATGCAACCCATGCAACCTGTTGTTATGAGTGGGCAGATGTCTGTGAAACATTAGTAGCAATTTAGAGATACTAAGAAGATCTTACATGGCTGTGCGAAGATATGGCTTTAAAGTGTTGAATGTAGTAACATACGAGTGAGCGCAGTATCTTCAAACAGCCATGTAAGTTTATTTTTATCATACGAAAATCCATAAGAAAAACGAACTCCTGAACCAGCGAACAAGAAATTCATGTCAAAATCCATAAAAAAACAACTTCTGATGAGCCAGTGAACAAAACAATTCAGCTGACTTTGTTCAAAAAAGTATTCAATAACCAACGATATTTTATATGAACAAAGATATGACTTTTTGCAACACTCTTAATACTCGGAATCTTTTGGAGTTTCATATGATAAAATGAAGAAACTCTCATGAAGAGACAAAGAAGGTCACTTCGCGGTACTAACAAGATTGGTTGTAACTGGGGTAAAGCTCACAGATCGTGGTCCACGTGAGGACTGATGAGAAAATACAACAGCAAATATAATTTAATATTTTCTACTGTTCAACAATAGGATTTACGCTTGGAATAAAAGTGATAAAATACACATGTGTTTCGATATCATATCAAGACACGTCGTGGCACTCTACGCCGGCGTCATTACTTGTAACTTATTAAAAAAGTAATAGAACATTACATGGACACTTGGAGATACGAATTTTATCTTGTTGTGTTGAAAATATCCGTGCAGGCATGTAATATCCTCTGTATACCAATGAAACATTTGTGTATTGAGGTAAAGTGTGGATCAATTCAGCCCTACTGTTAGATTCAGCCCTACTGCGCATGCTCTCTAGTCATGTTAGGAACAAAGCCTTCACAGTCATGAAACACAAGTTGTAAGCTCAACAGGATAACAAGAAATGATAAAATGGTTACGCTTACTGCCATACATAGAAAATGTTCGCACTTATAGCAGTGTTAGTGTCATGGTTGTTATGTCAATGGAGATGATTACGAGAATTCACCATCCAAAATTATCCAGCGTTAAACTCTAGGAAAAGGCAACACGTATCATAATAATAGCTGAATCTATTTAGGAATGGCACCAGAAAATCCAGAAAGGGGTTTTAAAAAACAAGAGAAATAAAACATGTAACATTATCTCATCCTCATACATGTACCTTCTTTTTAGTTGATCCTTTCTCTCTGCTCTTCCTCTCTTCTTTGCTGAGGTGGCCACTGGGAAAGTGTTTCTCAACGTTAGTTTCTGTAACAGTCATATCGACACTGATGATATCATACATTTACACACAACAGGGAATAGGAAAGGTGCGCTACCACGCACCAAAGGAATCACGGGAGATCTCTGTGGGAAAGGTGCAGTACCAAGCACCAAAGGAATCACGGGAGATCTCTGTAGGAAAGGTGGAGTAGCAAGCACCAAGGAATCACGGGAGATCTCTGTAGGAAAGGTGCAGTACCACGCACAAAAAGAATATTGGGAGCTTTGGAACAGAAAGATGAACTGTGTGAAGCACCAGTGTAATCATGGGAGTTCTATATTTAGCCCTGTAACTTTCTTGTCTTATGAGTGAAGAAGAGCGTGTTGATACACTTGTTGATTATTTGGTCAAAAATATTTCTGGAGACTGGGTGTTGTATCATTCCTTGCTAGAAGTAACTATAGGCGAATCTTTGCTGCTGTTAATTATTATCCTGGCTGTCAGTTTAGATTAGATTCGCTGCACGGGAGAAAGGCTTCTTCGTTTGAATTCTCAGAGGTGTTTTTTTAAACAATATTTAAACTGGGACATCTGATTTAGCCTGAGGCTAGTTTAAACAGAGCCCTGTGTTAACAGGGTCTTTGGAATTAAAATGGTTCTTGCTTAAGAACAAATTAAGAAGACTCGGTAATAATTAGGCGCTGATACATGTATTCTATCTTCTAGTGAGGTTGCATGGAGAAAGCTGAGACAATGAGAAAGCTGAAATCCAAAAACTGTAGAAAATTGCAATTACTTACCCACTCCTGACACTAGCAGGTCTCTCCTTTGAACCCCCCGTCGGAGCACCAAGTGACCTTGAGGGGCTTGTATTCTACAAAAAATGTGAAATAGTCACAATATAGCCAGCAGGTGGGTGATTGTATATGTTGTTTAGTGTATATGCGGGTGAGTGTATATGTGGGTGAGTGTATATGTGAATGAGTGCATATATGAATGAGTGTATATGTGGGTGAGTGTATATGTGGGTGAGTATATATGTGGGTGAGTATATATATGTGCGTGAGTGGATATGTGGGTAAGTGTATATGTGGGTGGTTGTATATGTGGGTGAGTGTATATGTGGGTGAGTGGATATGTGGGTGAGTGGATATGTGGGTGGTTGTATATGTGGGTGAGTGAATATGTGGGTGAGTATATATATGTACGTGAGTGGATATGTGGGTGGTTGTATATGTGGGTGGTTGTATATGTGGGTGGTTGTATATGTGGGTGAGTGTATATGTGGGTGGTTGTGTATGTGGGTGAGTGGATATGTGGGTGAGTGGATATGTGGGTGGTTGTATCTGTGGGTGAGTGTATATGTGGGTGAGTATATATGTGGGTGAGTATATATGCGGGTGAGTATATATATGTGTGTGAGTGGATATGTGGGTGGTTGTATATGTGGGTGAGTGAATATGTGGGAGCTCAGCGTTGGAATGCTTGTGTCTTTTGATCCTGCTGTAGGAGCAATAAGTGGAGTTGAGGTACTAATATGTATTGTATGTAAAAGAGAAGCAGCTTTGGAGTGGGTAAGTGAGTGTGTATGTGGATGGGTGTATACTTTCTGCTCCATCAGATGATTTAGCATATAAGACATAAAATGGTGTCAGGTTGTTCAGTAAAGTATGAAGAAATGAAACAAAAAGACTGTTACTTACATCTTCTGGTGTTTTCTTAGACACAAGTAGTCTTCTTGCAACAATCTCGTCGTGTGAAAGGGTAAAACTAGAGATCACCTACAAGTAGGTAGGATTAATACATGTAGGTAGGTCAATCAATGGTAAGTTAAAGGGGCTATGTCACGGTTATTTAAGGCATTTTCGCGATGTACGAATTTCTCCACAAATCACAGGAAATGTCAAAATAACAGGTTACCGTAATAGAAAAACACAAACGAGATTATGAAAAGTCATATAGGAACGTGGATGGTTAAAACTGGGGAAGATTATAAACTCTCAATTTAATTTCGGTCCAGGCTAGACATTAAAGAAGACAAATCCATTCGCTGTCAAAACTGTGTTTCTTGTAGATAGGCACTTTGTTTTCACTATATATAGCCATTTTATCATTTCTTGTGATGCTGTTGAGCTTACAACTTGTGTTTCATGACTGTGGAGGCTTTGTTCTTGACATGACTACAGAGCATACACATTACCGTGACATAGCCCCTTTAAGTAGATTTATGATCATATTTTTTGGTCAAATTCCAGTTGGCTTCTAGAAATATCTATGACTTGTAGAGTGTAGAACAGTTACAGTCATACTAGCTTTATTTCATTATCTACAAATTATAACTGTATCTTACCGTCTGTCATTCTATTCCAGGGCCCAGTTGTTCGAAAGTGGGTTAATCTTAACATGCTGTTTGGTTTACTTCCTTGTAGACTGATTTGGGCTGACATGTTGGACTTATATAATTTAGTTTATGAGTTACGTCAAGACTACTTAGTAGGCACCGTTTTACGTATTCCTAGATGAAGAAATTTCCATTTGAAACCTGACCTAACCCTGGGGTAAAGTTATCCTACTTTCGAACAACCGGGCCCTGATGATTATCACACAGATCGAAACATTCTAATATAACACATCTGCTCTTAAGGTTTCCTACTGTTCGATGTGTGAGTTCAGCGAGGAATCATGACGAAGGTCAATTCTCATCTCGGAGAGGAAATGTGAGCAAGTGCCGAGTTTTCGAACAGCCACTGTACAAGCCTCAGTAGCTCAGTGGATATAGAGCACCTGCCGTTGGAACGTGTATTTTATGCACGTATTTTTTTCTCACCAAATATGTTAGAGGTTTTTAAAAACCTCTCTGATTATTATCTGAATTTTTTATTCACCTTATTGTTGTTCTTGTTGTTATTTGTGTGTTCTCAACTTGTTCACTCTCTAACTCGTACATCAATAAAAAGTATATTTTTTAATATGTTTGTGCATATTTCAGTACAAAAATATTACCATTACTACAAGAGGGCTGGGGAGAGGAGGGGAGGGGAGGGGAGAGAGGCGAGGGAGGGAGAGGAATGCAGTTGTTTACCTGGTGGGCGTCGGCGGAAGGAATCACGTAGGCTTGTATTCCGCCATTGGTGAGGACTTTATTTCGCATTACCAATCGTAGATCAGAAAGTTTCTTGCTAGAATCTTGAGCTGTGGGTGGTAGAAACTGGAAGAAATTCATTTGGTGTTAAATATCACACAACAGGAATTGTATCGATTTGGGTTCATTATGTCTGCACATATATGGAATGCCGTACAACCACATTGCAACTTTTTTATCCATTGGTTTCGTGTCATATCAGATAACAGCAATAAAGTACCGCAATATGTGTCTTCAAACATTGAGGTCATTATAACATAGAAAACAGCGGTTAAATCTTCAAAGGTAGTAATTTTATCATAAGTTTAGAAATATTTAGAAAATTTGCAAAAGATAAGTAATTTATTATATAAATAGCTATACTGCTCTTCTAGACAGGACGGAATTATAGAGAGTAGTTTCGAGTGTGTATCGCACGGGAATTATAGAGAGTATTTTGGACAGTGTATAGCACGGG
>JANVCH010046542.1:0-11247 GCA_025505405.1 Epizoanthus rinbou
ATCGGAATAAGCGTTCGTTTGGGAGCTATTCCTATTCCGGAATACTTGGAATACATTCTGTGTATTCTGTTCCAGGTTGCAGAATGGCCAGAATGCATTCCGTGTATTCCTATTCCGGAATAAGAATATCCCAAACGAATGCGCCCTTAATGTCACGAACACCATGTCTGAACCTTGAAACACATACGTATTCAGTGTTTGCGGAGATAAGAACCTTGAGGGCAAAATTCAATGGCTTTTTCACAACTTACGTAAAACTATATGACCTTTACGCGGAGCTTTTTCTAATTTTAATTACAAATTTAAAAATTAGAAAGTTCTAAATGAAATTTTTTTAATTCAAATTTAAAAATAAGAAACGAAGACGGAAATGCCATGTCTTTTTATAAGTTATTGTTAAAATCGATGACTTACTTGAACTTGAAAAGCAAATTTTAGATTTCCATGACTTTGGATCTTCCATGGCCATGCAAATTTAAAAAAGTTATGAAAAAAAAAATGAAAAACAGAAACTTGTAGCAGGAATATTTCCAGGTCACATCATTGCAGACACCAATTCCAGTAGTACTACTATCAAATATCTAACAATGGGCAATTTTGGATACGATATTGTTCGGCAAGTATTTTTGAGGTCGCCGACAACATCCTTAATTTTGTGCTAACAAAGAAAAACACAGTTTCCGTTAGGATTAAAGAACTGCTAATTAATACAAGTTAATATAAGCAAAGGATGCAACGGAAAAGTCCTAGACGTTCTCCATCACATATACATAGAAACTTTATCTTTGTACTGATTTGTCTACAAGCGCAAGCTTGACTGAAGGAAACACATGTGTGTCTTGTGAGTACAGCTCCGGTGATCTAAATTGGGTAGACTACGAAATCTTCTTGTCATTTATCATAACTCTACTTATAACCGGCTTCCCACTGACTCCCATGGAAAAGGTAGTTCACATCAGTATTAATAGTAGATAACGCATGGGTTGAAAATCGTTTGGACCTGTCCCGATCCCTGTCTCTCTTGTGGTTGTTCTGCTATTAAGCGACCCCACCGACTGGTTTCCTTTTATTCATTTTAAAAATTTTAAATACTACAGTTATTGTTGCCAGGTATTGTCTCTCTTCCTCTCTGTCGAGTATCGACAAGTGCCTGCCAAAAGTTTAGTCGCCAGCTACTCGAATTGTTCGATCAAACAAAATCGAAGTTTTTAAAAATAAAGTCACATTTTGTAAAAGTCAAGCTGTCTATAAACTATAACTTGATCTACAATATTCGTTCCTTTGATAACCTGAAATTAAAGCATTGAAAGAACTGAGAGAGTTGTATTAAAATAGCATTATTCTTCAATTCTTCGTGGAACTTTGTTCATTCTCATAACATATAATATTCATTCGCAGAAACGTAGACTACGAGTAATCCCTCCTTTCCCTCCGTAATCCGTTGCCAACTCTCGACCGATTACGGAGGGAATTCGGAAAATATGGACTTCTCGTAGTCGTACATAATGCAAAGTATGACCGCTTTTGAGTGGATTAACCCTCCCGTCACTGCTATATATTTTCAGTGCTTGCGTGATTGCGTGACTACCTTTCAAAATTCAGAAAGATGCTATAAAAACACAAAAAGTGATTATATATTTAGAATAATTGCCTTCGATATATAAATTATCTTTTTAAAAGAAATATATAGTTATCTTCTTAGTTCTTTAGATACTTGATAGTGTGGACTATAGTGGAATGTTCTCGACACTGTTCTTCCCGTGTGAAATTTAAGATTTATTTATTAAATCCGCTCAGGCTTTGGCCCACATAATACA
The DNA here is from genome assembly GCA_025505405.1 of Epizoanthus rinbou. Classification (NCBI taxonomy): domain Eukaryota; kingdom Metazoa; phylum Cnidaria; class Anthozoa; order Zoantharia; family Epizoanthidae; genus Epizoanthus; species Epizoanthus rinbou. Next base: position 1,818 of record JANVCH010046542.1, read on the forward strand.
TGACACGCATTTGCATTGCAACATCCGTTTGCAGATAGTTGATACCATTTGAAAAAGGAAATTCGTTGTGTTTGAGTATCCAGCCAGCCTCTCAGGCTACATGTTGTGTTAATCCCGGAACAGAACACCCACACAGATCGTGCCATTCACAACTCGTGAACCATGTTCTGCTATAAATGCAGTGCTACATTACACCTTTTTAAAATATCGATAACTTCACTAATCGACTTGATCTTTAATCTCTGCCTATTGCCCCCCTTTAACTTTCACTTTGAAACTGGGCTTCGAATAGCTTTTTAATGACACACAGCTGGATTTATGAATGTATGAATACAAACTCTGACTGTAACAGCACAACAATTGCACGGCAAGGCCTGCACGCTCGTAGATGCTTTAATCTTCACTTACTTCATTTAAAATGACAACAACAGCTATGAAGTTGGGCCAATTCACCTGAGCGTATGAGGATCTGAAACGCACATGTCTTTACTAAGAGACAGGAAATGGTTAATTACTGACATCCTGCACACGGTCAGGACCGCTGACTGAGCAGTGCAATGACTCCATCATGCCATGGATTAATCGTGTAATAAGGAATGATAGCAGACCCTAGGAGGAGCCAAGTCGTTATAGCCGTACAGGAAAACACTTCCGAGTACAGCACTGGTAAACAAATTGTTGTAAAATATTGTCGGCTGACGTTAACTGTGAAGGTGCATTCGTTAACCTTGTAGCGTCTAGATTGGTTTATTAAAATGGAAATGCCTCCGTTCCACATGGTAAGCAGTTATAGTAGCATTCTGATCTTTTGATGTGGATCAGATAAAAGCATAGGGCATAACAATGGACTGTTTATCCACCCGTAGCTGCTGTAAATACAATATGATTACGCAATTATTAACGTCAATCACATAATCAAACAGATTGTACAATCTGTTCCTTCAATATCCAGGAAGGAAGATCTTAATGGCAGGCTCGTATAAAATGTGAATAAACCAATATTTCGTCTGTTTATCCAACGTCATCGTGAAATGAAACTTCTGTTGACAAACTCTTTAATTTGCATCCAGTTGTAAAGCGGATAATAGCTTTTGTTTGCATTGAGTGACCCCGACGAGGTTATCAGAAGCCATATATTGCCGACAGATTAGTACCCGCTGTTGTCTTAAAAGCCGCGTCACTGCTGATATCGAGCAGTTTACCTTCACTCTTCATCAAGAGCAGACCCTCTCAAGTATTACAGTTGTAAACTTCAAATCACGACACCAGAGCCATGTTAATTGAAACAATTAGCGTGTTCGCAGTTGTACTGTTGATTTTTAAAACGGCGACAATGTATTTACGTTCCCAGCCCAAGAGTCCACCAGGGCCCGTACCGTTACCCATCATAGGGAACATCTATAACTTAACCGGCAGCATGCCACATTTGAGCCTGACAGAAATGGTCAAGACATACGGGAAGGTTTTTCAGATTTACCTTGGCAGCCAAAGGGTAATTGTTGTCAGTGATGGGGAACTGGCCAAGGAGTTGCTGCTGAAAAAGGGAGATGATTTTGCCGGTAGACCATACGTGTATTCTGGTAGTATCTACTCAAACGACGGCAAAGCGATTGGATTTGCAGACTACTCTCCAGTACTAAAACTACAGCGCTCGATCTGCCAAAGAGCGATGAAAATGGTTTCGACGATTGAGGAAGTGATTTGCCGAGAAGTTCAAGAAATGGCGAAGATCATGGAAGACACAAAGGGAAAACCCTATAATCCACAATATCATATTGGACTTGTTGTGGTGAATGTGTTGTGTGGCAATTTATTTGGAACACACTATGACATCAATGACCCAGAATTTATACAAATTATACAAATGAATGAGACCTTTAAAGAGACGCTTGCTGGAAACATTGCCGATATATTTCCATGGTTAAAGATCATTCCAACAAAAAATATTGCGCGACTAAAGGAAGCTACAAAGTACAGGCAAAGTCTCACCAATCGCAAGTACGAAGAGCATATGAAGACATACAACGAAAATAACATTCGAGACATGATGGATGCATTGATAAAAGCCAAACGAGAGGCGGAACGCGAAGACTCGCTCGTAGCACAACAGATGACCGAAGGTCACGTGAAAGAAGCTGTAGCAGACATGTTTGTGTCAGGGTGTGCGGTTACAGCTACGGTAATCCACTGGGCGATTCTGCATCTCCTGCGCCACCCAGAAGTCCAGGCTAAGATCCACGACGAGTTGGATCGCGTTATCGGTCGTGACCGCCTTCCGACATTAAGTGACCGCAAAGGCCTGCAGTACTTGGAAGCCGTCATTGCCGAAACACTTCGTCTTTCATCAGTGAGTCCTCTCGGAGTGCCCCACAAGGCGACCACCGACACAAACATTTGCGAGTACCCGGTTCCAAACGGCACTACACTGATTATCAACACATGGGCCATCCACCACGACTCGGCCGTGTGGAAGGACCCGCTCAGCTTTAACCCTGACAGGTTCCTTGATATCAACGGTAACACCACGTCCTCCAGCTCGTCTGCAAACTTCATTGCTTTCTCCACGGGCAAACGGTCTTGTCTCGGAGAAAACACCGGAAGGGCTATCGTGTTTCTCTTCCTCGCGCAACTGCTACACCAGTTCAGATTTGATAATCCTTCGGGCCGTGAACCTCCGTCTGACGAGTGCAAGAATGGTATTCTGCTGACACCTGCTCACCCATACGAAATCTGTACTGTACGGCGTTAGTAACTGTAGCGTTAATAACTATATAGTGTTAGTAACTGCTGGGCGTTAGCAAGTATTCCGTAACAGACTGTATCTGCTGATTTGTAAAGCTCTTCATGGTTCTGCTCCAAGTAAAAGACTAAACTGTTGGAGAAATCCCATCGAACAAAGGTCGCTATGAGTTTGATACAACCAGCTATCGCAGCCAGTACTTACGGAGAGAAGACACAAGATTTTCTCGTACGTGGTTCCAGATGGAACAATGTACCTGGCAATATACAACGCTCCGAATCCTTAGCATCTTTTAAGTCGTTATTATTATTATTATTATTATTATTGGTACTACTACGAGGAACTGTAAGTGTAATATATAACACATTTTGTATTTTCAGATACTGCAAGGTTGGTGTAATATATTTTATAGATGTTTGTAAATTATGAGGACATTAGAAGAAAAGAACAGCACTGATTTGTACACTGGTCTGTACCTGGCAATTTTATATTTTATTCAGAGTTATAACCTCAGAGTTGAACGTGAAACTGTAAATATTAGTAGACGAGTATACTGCTTTGTCTTGAACTTATACAAGTCAGGCAGAAATAGAGCACAATAAAGAAGTTCAAACATACATTCTGGTCCTTGATTGAATCGCTGATCAAATTTTAATAATTGAACCATTTAAGAAAATAAACACGAACATTCATTTCAAAATCTATTGAGAATTGCGAGGGAAGCGTTTGGTGTTATTCGTCGCTTACAGCTTTGAACCTGAGTTGATATAAACCCGAAGATAAACATGTATTAAATTTCAAAACTCTTAAAGTTAAAGGCAGAATAAAATTCGGAACTGCTTCAACGCGACTTTTGTTACTGTTGTAGCCGCGGCAAAAACTGAAAATTAAAACCTCGATTACTGATCAACGAAATAACTTATAACTGATTCGCTCAACCAAACTGGCACAGGATTCACTCTTATCACATTATGATAGGTAAAGAATGATCGACGAAAAGTCTTTGTGTCTTGTCAGTGGTGTTTTACTTTGTGATTCTCCTGGTTCGTCAGTTTAGTTCAAGCGAATGCCACTTCATCAATAACAAGACATTACAAGACAGCACCCATGAGTTGTTGCGTGCGTGCATTGCATTTTTTTTGCCACAACTTTGCGACGGGTCGCCATTTTCCCGCCATTTTTCAATAATACATTGGCTAAATGTACTGGACTACTGCTGATATTTTTAATTGAATAGTAATGTTTCTATCTTTTGGTTATTCAAGACCTATGTGGAACTCGCTTTAATATATGTATATCGTCTATATTACTTGCTAATATTACTAATTTATATATTCCGTGTTATACACCGACTGCTTTATAACAAAATTATATTTATCAGTTAACAAGAAAGTCTTAACTACGACAGTTCGTCAAGAAACCTCTTCTTTAGTCAAGTTTTAAAATCCCACAAAGTTTGAGTACATTTTCTAAAATAATATCCACACACTAAAACGGAATCAGCCCCAGGTTAAATTTTGACCAAACGGACATGTTTTTAAATCAATATATATATGACTATGCGATTCAAGGAAAATTCAATACCTGACTCGGGAATTCCACGTTAAATTTCACTTGAAAAACTGATATCGTGCGATATCGTTTTTTGCGTGAAATTTAACGTGGAATTCCCTCGTCAGGCATTGAATTTTCCTATAATAGTACACATAACGGCAGATTTTGTATCATGCATTACCTCGACAATATATACGAATCCCTGATTTTCGCATTGTTAAAAATATAATGCTTGGCTTATGAGTGCTCGACAAGGGCTCTCGTTTGACTGAATTGTCACCCTTTGTGTTATCGATGTACTGCCGAAATATTAACATATTTAGTTTGGCCAAGTTTAAGATTCACTTGACTCGACAAAAAAAGATTGGAAGTGAGCAACGTCCCAAAAATTAAATCCCTGAATTGAATCAAATCTCTATTCAAAGATAAGTCCGACAAAGCCTCGATCAGTTAATTTTGATTAAATGCAAAAATTCCGCACACACCAGATATGCCTGGAATTAGACATATTGAAATCCTTAAGTGCAGGGGAGAAAGTTTAAAAACATGTAAGCACTTGAGACTTGATATACGACCCGACCACAAAATGCAAAGAAAAAATAAATAAACAAAACAGTGTTTCAATCTGCGTCGATTATAGCGATTCTAAACCGGCAATGCGTCAAACCACATGGACTGTTAATTTTAGTATACAGATTCAAATATTGCGGGTATATAGATTCAATATCGCTTTCACCCGCTGTATAGTCGAATTCAGTATCTCCCGATATTCCCAACTTGGGTTTGAGATCAAATGCGACGTGTAAAGAGACACACTTCCTTGACTCAAAGTTCGTAATCTAATGTTCATCAAGAATGTTCAAGTCGTGAATGAAATTGAAAATAAACGATAGCTCTAACAGTTTTGAAAACACACCCTTTTGACTCCAACGGTCCTTTATAATGATATTTATCAAGTAAAAAGTAAAGTGGTACATTTATATTGCGCCTTTTCTTTATATGAATATGCTCAAAGGCGCATTACAATGATCAGTTTACCCCCAGCGAACCGAAAGCATATATAGGCGCTTCTGGCAGCCGCTTTCATGCGGTCCATGTATGCTGGTACTCATTTTACCGACCTCGGAAGGATGGAAAGCTGAGTATGAGCATAATGATTGGAATATATTTTAATACTGTCAAGCGTTTAGCTCCACATTCATCTGTTTCTATTGAAGCTAAATTGTAAGAGATCGAATGCCAGCTGTTGATGACCTGGCAAGTGGCAATACTTTCTCAAAAAAATTCCGCTTTGATAACTTTATTCGATTCTACACACTTTGCGCACTACAGTCTGGAGTTTATGCCATGAAATTAGGTTCAGTCACGATGCTTGCGTTGGTTGCTAAAATTCAAGGTCTGGACTAAAAATTAACGTTTAGTGACATATTAGCATGTTTCGATCAATGATCATCATCAGAGAGGTTAAACTCTGACACGCTAGGTGCAGACGAAGACAAGTGCAGATGTTGAGAAGAGCATTACATGAAGAAAAAAACTACCTCGAGCGGGAATCGAACCCATGACACATTTTGTTGTAATATTTTGAGAAGCCGATATTTCAGAGTATACTTGGTGCCCTTTCCATTATAGCCAGGTCTATCTTGCCCAAGATAATTGGTTATGACCACTGTTGATGGAAAAAATACAACCGCGCGCGCAAAGACATCAGCTTTCCCACCTTAATTAACTCACCATACACGCATGTCAGAAATACAGAACTATGGCAGGAGCAGTTGTGGGCCGCGGTCTTGAGAAGCAGTTTCGATGGCTGATGAATCCATTTCCCAATTAATAACTTATAGCTCGGTTCGGCCAGGCATGACTGAAGTCAAGCGTCCAAAACGTCAAAAAAGTGGGGTTATACATTGATTATAAAATGAAAAGGGCTACAAACCAGCTCACAGGCAGCAACTCCTCAGCGTTCCCTAGTTTTGATTACTTTATTATACTTAATGTTTGCGACACCACCATTTTGCGATTTTGAGTTAATGACACACGAGTATCGACTCGGAAGCTCCTTTCAAAAAGGAAAAATGCAAAATACAATATGTTTAAAAATCTTTAATGTTTTTTCCAAACACAACATGATCACAAAGAATGAAGTCATGAAGAACTGTCCTGAATAGGACCAATCAATGACTGAGAATTTGCGCCTAAAGCAACTTACACTAGTTGACTAGAAGATGAATCACGCGAAGATGACTAGAATATGAATCATGATTTCGCGAAAACTGAGTGCAATAAGGTACACACGGGCATATGTAAGGTGATCCTACCATTGTTCGTAGTTTTCATGCCCCAGTGAGGTTACTGGACTATTAAACCTGTCCACGACCATCAGTTGTGGTTGGACTCGGAATGGTACGGTCTCATTAGCATCCAGGGGCTCCTCCATCACAACTAGCCGCGTGGGAATCTGATAGTCCTGGGACAGAATGGTGTTGTTGGCATCCATCATGGCCATCCTCTGATCATAACGTAAAGTGCCGTTGGCTGGTCCGCCTGTGAAAATGTATGCTGATTTAGCACATTACTTTAATTCAAGGTTGCCACTATTTACTGGATGTGAAATTCAAGGACTTTTCCAGGACTTTCCAGGATCTTTCAAGCAAATCCAGGACCTTCTGGAGAAAAATTAAGCCTCCCGGAGTCACGGTTTTTGTTTTAGAACGTTGTCACATCAAAACGATTTTAACAAACAGCTTATTTTTATTATTTTTGGAAGTTAAGAAAGAAACTTTTTGCCCATTCCAGGAGTTTCAAGGACCAAGACCAAAATTCAAGGACTTTCCAGGGCCTGGAATTTTTTTCCCAATTCCAGGACTTTCCAGGATTTTCAAGGACCGTCGTGGCAACCCTGCTAATTGAATACTGCAGTCTGGAACTGATCATAAACGCTGAAATAATACAATTTTAAAGTCTGGTTGATTCATAGTGAATTCTTAGTTAGTAACAAATGATCATGGACAAACACACAGACAGACAGACAGACATACACACATACATACATACATATACACACACACAAGTACGCACGCGCATACACACACTCTTATATGTGGAAATGCATACCCACATAATCGAACAGACAATTATATAACGCTGAAATAAACACAAACCAGTAACTGATCATACCTAAAATGTGTTCAATTCTGTAACTGGTTTACGAGCCCAATGATGGCTAGGTGTTAACAGTGTTTGGTACCAGATATGTCCTTTTATTTCGGTCAAAAAGCCAACAACTTTTATCAAGCTACCACAAATAATGTAAATCTGCCTTCAATCTAGGATTGAATGCACGGCTTATCAGAGCTTGCGCTTAACTCCAGTTTCTGCAGCATGAAGCGACTGAGAGTATTCCTATTCCCCCCTGGATGGGATGCTAGTCATTTCTGCAGCATGAAGCGACTGAGAATATTCCTACTCCCCCCTGGATGGGATGCTAGTCATTTCTGCAGCATGAAGCGACTGAGAGTATTCCTACTCCCCCCTGGATGGGATGCTAGTCATTTCTGTAGCATGAAGCGACTGAGAGTATTCCTACTCCCCCCTGGATGGGATGCTAGTCATTTCTGCAGCATGAAGCGACTGAGAATATTCCTACTCCCCCTGGATGGGATGCTAGTCCATCGCAGGGTTACCCCCATTTATACACCTGGGTGAAGAGAAGCACTGTGAGAGTAAATGTCTTGTCCCAGGTACCCATTATACACCTGGGTGAAGAGAAGCACTGTGAGAGTAAATGTCTTGTCCCAGGTAGCTATTATACACGTGGGTGAAGAGAAGCACTGTGAGAGTAAATGTCTTGCCCAAGGACATTACGCGATGCAAGTGCCAGCAGCCAGGCTCAAACCCTTAAACTTCAGGTCTTGAGTCCAAGGCGCTAACCACAGGCCCACACGTCTTCACACTCATGCTCAGAAAACCGCTGAGTTCGAAAAATTGTTTTGTAGGAATTGATCCAATGCAGCCTAAAATATTTGTAACAATTGTTACTGTAGTAAGGTATGGAAACTATTGCTGGAATTCAGCAAAAATCTAATGTGATCTAAATAATTCGGAATACAGAAATTGTACAGATGGCTTGTTTAAGAAGGTGATCATTATAGACTGGAAACGAATTATTTTACCGAATATAAATGTTTCTCTTGAACTTGGGGGTCTTGAATATGAAGAGGCGGCACAACTATGGGGATGAGGGTAGGGTGGGGTGGGGTGGGGTGTGGTGAGGTGTGGTGAAGTTGGGAAAAAGTACTTTTGAATTACTTAGTGGGAGGTTTATTGAATTTAACAATTCCAAGTGCTGAAAGTGTGCTAATAATAAGCTTTAAACATAGGTGGGTTGTGAAGTGTTGTTCATTGTGGAGATGGGTTAAACTTTGCCATTCCACCATGCCGTATTAAATTAAATCCCCTTACTCATAAATGATTAGTTTCTGAAGTTAGCAAGATCGTGAGATGTGACATTGAAAGTGAATTTCGTGGGTTTATTTTATGTTCGGTTAATAGCTCATCAATCAGCGATGCGGTGGTAACCTGGATCTCGTGGAAATGTTAATGAACAGTTTATTGGGACGACTGGTGGATTCTTCGCATCTTGTGCGCAAGTACTGCATCCGGGGTCTTGGGAATATCTCGAGTGCTGGAGATGCACAGGTATGGGGATAGTGTGTGTTATGGGGGAGGGGTGGGGCTAGAACTTGTGAAGTGTTAATGAACAGTTTACTGGGATGACTGGTGGATTCTTCGCATCTCGTGCGCAAGTACTGCATCTGGGGTCTTGGGAATATCTCGAGTACTGTCGTTGTTGTTTCAGGCAAATAGTTTGCGACAGACCAACGAGGCGTACACCACATGTACACTGGTCTGGACACGCTTGAAAAGACTCTTTGGGACGTGTTACGTTTATCTGGAAACTTGGTTTAAGATGTGAATCAGTGCTGTTTGAAAATCATTGAAAAATCACCAGCTTGTGTTTTCTGTTTGTTGGGTCTGACCGGCCCGGTCCGTGGTAACTGGGTACTCACTCCAATTTTGGGTAGGGATGTGCCGCCGAACGAAGAAATTCCGACCCCGTTCTAAGTAAAATATCTC
>JANVCH010046653.1:0-17744 GCA_025505405.1 Epizoanthus rinbou
CAGTCAGTCAGTCAGTCAGACAGTCAGTCAGTCAGTCAGTCAGTCAGTCAGTCAGTCAGTCAGTCAGTCAGTCAGTCGATTAGCTTAAAATCTGTCTTGCTGAATCTAAATATCCAACACCTAATTCTACTCCTATGTGTACCTAATAGACCCACACTCCTGCAAGACTGGGTTTTAAATCTTAGCAAGATATTTGTTCACAAATACGACTAGTGAGAATTAACTATAGCAACAACAACTTACAATAATTTAAGGGGATTTAAGTTTTTTTAGTCAATTTAGGACTTCTGTCTCAGTGTAAAACCGTACTTCTCAAACCAAACTGTTTCTGAAAATAAACTGACTGATATCTTTTCAATATATAGAAGTTCTTATTTAGAGCAAATAATATAATGATAACTCTGACATTTCCCTAGTCCTTTTTGCGCAAGATAGTTCTAGGAACAAACTCAAAATTTAGTTCAAAATTGGTTTACAATCTATTTGATTTGTGGCTAATTCACTCCCCAAAAACTATAAATCAAACACCGAGAATCCATTAAGCTTCCTTTTTATAGATTTTATTAAAACTCAGGAAGTGGTCTTAAACATCGAAGAAGCCAATTTCTATGCTAATTAAAGCCTATTTACACTCGGGAATAAGCTAAAAAAGCTATTCGCAATGAGACTGTATGCGCTCTTCGCATATTCTTTATCACTTCCTTTACGCTGTTGTCCTGGCGAGTTCGGAGCGGGGGGTTTAGGCGATTTAATTTCAAAATTACGTCTTTGAAACAAAGAACAGAGAAGTAAACACCAGCGAAGAATTTAGGGGATGTACCGACAACTAGATGAGTTATGTTTCCAACCAATGTTTTTACTCAAATAAAAGATTTGCCAATCACTGAATCAGTATGCCCGCGTGAAAAGAACATTTAGGCACACGCCATAACAATTGTAGTCAAATATAGTTCTCAGTTCTCGATAGTCAATTTGAATACTTCTGTCAGCGATGCGTCATTCTTTGTGCTGACTCAATGCAAATTATGTTTTTTTAAATTGCATAAATTTGGTTCACCGAAAAGTTTTGAACAGAAAATTCTTCGGAAATCTAAACAACGCGCCAATAGAAACGAAAAAAAGTCCATTTCCGCGGTAAACAATGTACAGATTTTCCTTTCGTTAAAACTTTGATATTAAAATATGACAACAGGGAGCAAAGACTTCGTACGCTGAGCAAAATTAACTTCTTTTAAATCCGGGAGGTGGTTCAACAACAAAAAGACACATGCAGCTTTCTTCTTTTTGTGGATTAGAGATAAGATATGTTGTAAAATATTGGTACATTTTCTGCCAGACAAAATGAGTCCAGCCAAGTTTAAACAAACCCCTTCACACCAGTATAACTTCGCCATTGAAAACGTGGAAAACTTAGTATATATAAGAACGCCTCCAAGTCGCCTTCATTTCTAATAAGGTTCTTCAAGCTAAAATTTAAATTTTGCAGCTGGTGTCTCTTTTGTTTTGAGCAGTGATTGTATTATTATTGTTAATAAAGCGAAATTAATCAGAAGTACATGGCTATTGTTTAAAAAAGGCAAACACTCACTGGGCCGCGATAGCGCACTTTTTCTTACTTCTAACTAATAGCTTAGAAAAGATAAATATGTCTTGGAACAATAAATGCTAAATTTATAATTTTTTGACAATTTAAGACACACATCTTAGCGCGTAATTGCTTACAGAATAATCGATTTTTTTCTCTCTCGACTCTGACCTAGAAGTTATTTATTTCCTCTGGTATCACAAGCTTTTAAGATCATCTTTTTACAAATTGGCAACTTCCTAGATGTATCGCATCTGCTTTGCTCCACAGCTGCGAGGAGTTTTATATTAAAACAAGACCTCGTAAACACGCGAATTTACAATTTTAATACAAATTTAAACCGACTATAAATCTTTGGTTGTGAATTATTTTTCGACAATGTCTCGCCCTGTACTGACAAACTTCTTCATCAAGCCGACAAACAACTCCAAATATAATCACCAAAATTAGCCCATACAAACACTTTTAAACCCTGCTGGACAAAATTATGTTTTCAAGAAGATCAACTTCATCAAATTTTATTTGATTCCAAAGGTGTTCACATGTTTTTGGTTCCTTATAAATGTATCCAAGAACCGGAAAATCTTAAATTGCATTTTCGACCGATTTAATGAAATAATTTGCTTCCGCGGTGAAACGCCGGCCTGCTGACTGCTGTATATAAATTGCGTTTGTGAAAGTCTATGAAAAAAGCGGCAGTTTGGGAAATGTCTAGGAGAATGTTTCCTCTTAGGCGCACGTTTTGAGCTATTTTTACATTCAATTTTGGCATTCGATTCGGATGTAACGGTGCAGCTGAAAGCTAAAAAAGGTTTGTTAGGTGTTCTTGAAGTGCGACAGAGTGCATTCGTTAATTACAAGTTATCAGGCTCGCAAGAAAGTTTGTCAAAATAGTATTTGCTTGTGTATAAACATGCCGCTTTTTTCATTTACACCTTCATATTGAACTTATAGAGAGCTGAGCATGATCAAGTTAATCTTCGGTAATGCTCTTTAAGGCCAAATGAAATCCCAAGCCTGTTAATTATTTCGAGGAACTCATCGGAGTTTCTCGCGAGGCCCCAATAGGAGTGCACTTCGCTTCTCGTGAAAAGATAATGAGCGATTACAAAAAAGCCCCTGAGGCGATATTTACTAAGTTAAACTAGTTTCTATCATCTGAGTTTGAACCTAGCTGAATTTATTTCTAGTTTGTAAAATTTCAACTCAATCTGAAGTTTTTTAAAACTCACCCACTCACCTTGAAGATTTGCAATCGGAGCTCCGCAAGGCGGGGAATATGCCCTCCGACTTGTAATGAGCGACAAAAAAGGTAGTTTACTCCGGATCGATCTGAACTCAAAAAGAGTCATTTAGCATCCTTTTAGTTTTGTATGCAAATACGACTAAGAGAATATAGAAGTACATAAAGGTTTTTTAATGATCCCACGTGTGAAAACTTTTAAATCGGCTTTAAGAATCGATGTTTTTGCGTCATATGCAACATTAAGGCAGTCAATCATTTTTCCGCGCTGTTCAGTAACTCGGACAATATTAACGAATATCGCCTCAATACAAGACATTTGTGCATGGTTCACAGAAGACACAAGTTGACAAAATAAATTTGAAATTTAACCTTATCTACTGCCGCTCTAAAAATTTGAAGCGAAATATAGTATATTTAAAATCGACGGACACATGATTCAGGCTTGACGCCGGGTTGTTTGAGCAGAAAGTGAGCTGTGGTTATCATTTATCTAAACCTCTGCTCCAGATGCGATACGAATCGCTTTTTCAAAGTGCATCATTCACAGCTGGAAAAAAGCGTCCAATCAAGTGCTAAAGAGCTGGTCTAACTAAATCACAACTCATCTGGTAGTAAGAGAAGCCAGCAAGACGGAGCTTAAATTTTTATCGGGTTCGATTTCATTAAAAGGACTTGACAATTGTTTTAGTCAATTTCAATGCCATAGAAGGAACATTTAGAAAACTCCTGCCCACACTGTATATCTAAATATTTACCTAACTAATCCGATTATTGGCGCTGATACAAAATTTGTGACTATTTTAAAATACAATAAGTATACTAGATTGATATTCGTGAGGCACTCAACTGCCAAAAAGAAACGGATTATTCGGTTGTTTTATAAAGAAGTATTGCATATTTAAGGAGTTTGCTCAGTCTCACTCACGCTCGCGCGTACACCAACCCTATTCTCCTATCTAACGGATCAAATATTAGAAAAAATTAACCGAACAGCTGCATAAAAAGTGATCAATCATTTGCAAACTAGGCAGTCTAAAAACAATTCGTTTACTCAATGCAGTCATAAGACTTTCATTTGACCGCCAAGCGATAACAAAAAGCGATTTTGGATAAAATTATTATTCACAAAATGGAGCAGACTTTTTAACGATGTATTACAAAAGACAAAATATGAAGTTAACCACTAAAATACTGTCTCCTTGATATTTAATATTCTCCGTTTTCACAGTGTAAATTTGAAAAATTGCCGTCAAAAATATTTAATTATTCCTGTCCAAGATAATGATGTCTTATGTGCATAGTTTTCGCGCACGACATCAAAATCAATTCCCTTCAGTGTATACCAATAAAAAGTTTCAATTATTTCAAATGTTTCTATGTGGTTTATATTTTCAAGTTTTATGTGCAATAAACGTCAAGTGTATAGTTCTAAACTTTGATTTATAACTGTTGATTAAAAAGGATGTTGTTTTAGAGACAGTCGGTCCTGATTGAATTTCAGTTAGTCATCAGTTCCAAGTTGTTACCAAGTCGTGTAAGGTTGCTTAAAGAATTCAACTTGTCTAGCCCAGGTAACTTAATCAGTGATAGACAACGGCCTGGCCATAAAACCATTCAGAAAACACGGATAAGAGAGAAACTTCATTAAACCATTTTGAGACGCTTTCACAGACTACCGCTTTTAAAAACTAGATGGAATATAGTTGATAAGTTTGGTCAATGTTCGAACAGGAATATTGAAATACTAATTGAGTAATTCCGACAAAGCAAATTTTCGCCAACTATAAGCAACCATTTATGGTAAAGGAATAATTTGCCTTCTTGCAATTATCGCAATTGTGCTTTTGAATATAACTGAAACGATCTACTGAAAGCTTCTATCAGTGAACACATTCCATTTTTTTCTTCCCCAGCGTATGAATGTTACCTTAAAGATTCTAGGTCTAACTCCGGGCAACCACTGCAACTTCGACAAAAATTATTCCCCAGAAACGTGTCACAGTTGGAAAGATTAAAACATCAAAGACACAGGGCAATTAGAAAACCATATTCAAATAAAACCTATTCCGTTTGTTTAAACGCTCAAATTTGTCCCCACGACAAGTTTGTAATTGTACCCTCCAGAAATAAAAACGGAGCTGTTTTGAGTATACAACGCGCTTTTCAACTGATAAAAGCTCTCGATCCAAGTCATTATTACATGTGTCGCAACCATTGTTGGCTAGAACGGTCGCGTTTTCTGAATTACATGCAGGATATTATACACAGATATCGAGTAATGGTTGGCAAAGAATGGTTCCTAGGAAACCGCGCGGTTAAAGATGAATAGCAAATTGTTCGTTGAATAAAACATTACAAAAGTTTGGGTTGTTCCATAATTCGACTATCATTATGACTCTCACGAGTCGGCTTATATATAAGTGCAGAGCCACACGACCGCTTGAACTCAAAATCTTTCAGTTTGTAGTACCTGGTATTTGCAATTCTGACTCTTTATACTTTAAAATCGGTTCTAGAAATATTAGATTGCAAAAAACATTTACTAAACTGTCAGTGCTTGATCTTATGTAATTACTAATAACTGAGCCAATTTTCCATCTTCAATTATATGCTTGCGTTAAGTCATCATGCGAATAAATGAAAAAGGATCCTCCAGTTTATTACCAGTATGCATGAATCAACGAGCAAGCAATTAATGGACTAAGAATAAAATATTTCTTGAAACGGAGTTAAAATTGAGAAACGTCGGGGTAGATTTTCGTTTAAAAGAAACGTTTTATCCAAAAGCAGGAAATATTATTTCTCTTGGAAAATTCAGGTTTTGAGTTTGTCATGCAAAATAGGAGGAAATGGTACAGTCCTGAAATATTCCGCGTAGGTGTTAATAAATGGGAACTCTAATAGCGTTTATGCAACTATAGATATCACAATATTTAAACTGATACCTGCATGCTTAGTTTGGACTAGCAGTTGGTTGATGAGAACGGTATTTATGAGCGTGTTTTGGTATCGCCACAAAGTTAACCAGCCCAGTATTTTCAAAGTCATCACCATGCGATAATTTGAAGTCTCTTGAACACAGTTAAAAATTTCGGATCATATTCTTAAAGTAATCTTTTGTTTGTTAATAAAATTTCGTGATCATATCGTATATATGCTACTTCTTGTAGTTACATTGCATACTTCCAGTTTTAGTTTTTTTCACACTGTTGAAAGTTTTGAGCCCACTAACTCCGCCTGCCCACTACCTCTGGAAGTATAGCTAGGTATTACGAGAGCGCCAGCCACCGACAAACGGAAATGTTCGACTTTACTATCGCACAAGCAGTCCTTTAATCAGTAATTGCTATTTCTGCAACTCATTCGTCTAATACTCAAGAACGAAAGCATTAGAATACTAAGTAGACTCACCAGTTTTCGCGGAAATTCGGGAACAAATGTGAGATGTGTGTATTCATGTGGACGGCCAACACCTTGTTGTTGCTTCAGTATAAACAACGCAGATAACTATTCGGCTTGCCTTTTCTGTCTGTTGCCAAGTATCTGTGGTGAATTTATCAGAATGACACAGAATTTCCGCCCTTTTGTGCTAGCAGGCTACACCGGATTCGCTTGACATATACCTCGAAGAAAGCTAGCTATACACGGCTTGAAGAGGATGTTTTTCTTTATGTACCGTAAAGATAGTGTTTACTCTAGAAAGTCCTGCTATTATAACGAGGTTTGAAGGTGTATTAAAAACTCGTGGCCAAGCTCATTAACATAAATATATTCCGGATTGTTTTACTTTGTATTGTAAATGTGGCAAGTTGGTATTTCAACTAGAATGGAAAAAGCTGATTAAAATTAGGCAAACCGCCCCACTGACTGAACCGAGTCGGATGTGGCTGTGGTATCGAAATATTCTGACACTGCAAAACTTGTGGAATTAATACATTTGAGCTCATTTCGCAGTTTATGAGTCTATATATCGTAATTTTTAGAACAAGAATACATTAATTTTTTGACATGTTAGAAGTTTGAACTTGAAAAGAAAAATACTAGATTGACATACTGATAAAACGTACGCAATTTGAATATGCTGAATACCTACTGGTTCTGGTTATGGCTAAGAAGTAATATTCGTATTTACAAAGGATTCTACAATTCTGCATTTTTGTCATTGCCATTGGGAATATCACAGCGATTAGGAGTCTCTCAAGAAACAAAAGTCATTGCACCGTATGTGCACTGGCTCAAGACATCGTGAAATTATGATTATAGACTGTAGTGTGTTTGAGAGTTCCTGAACTGTTTATGTAAAGTAATTGTGAGTGAATTGTCTCATAAGCTCAAAATAACCATCAAACGCAGGTCGCAAAACAAAACAGCCAAAACTTCTGCACAACTCAGTATTCATTGACATTGAGCACGAAAATTAATTTCTAGGCGGCTTGTTGTAAGAAGAAGTTCTTTCAAGGCTATTGAGTTTCATATTTTTTAATCAGGGAATCATTTCTATGGTAAGATACAGAGTTCGTAATAATGCGAAATTTGATACACTTTCTATTGCAAACGTGGATACTGCTTTCAGCTTGACCAGAGTGTTCAGTTTACTAAGAAGATTTTCCTTTATCTCTGTGAACAAAAGATGACACTATCAGGAAAGTTTCACATTTATTTTGCTCTGAAGTTTTGGAAATTAAAATTCATCTGTTCTTTTGACTTCTTTGGTCATTTGCCTCTGAGTTCGACGGCTGCCCGACTGTTGTGAAAGAAGCTCGACGTGTTATAAAGCAGGTGTCGCCGCGTTGATCTATTCTTAGTAAAATTGAATACCCATATTAAAAGCGATACACTAGTAGGCTTCATAAAATGTCTTGTTAACGTACTTCATTAAGACATTTCCGCGGTGTTTTATAGGTTCCAACGCCGACGATATATATCCTTTCATGTTAAACTGCACGGCCGACAACTATCTTTAAATTAATGTTACTGGTCGATTCCATCGGATTAAAGCAAGAAAGCAGAAAACATTATATAAGACATTTCTCCATTTCCTATATATCGGACGGTAAATTCGAGCTACTGCTGTTGTAATAGTTTTAAAAGATAAACAAGAGGTGAGGTATGGTGCCCGCCGTATACAATAGTTGCGGTAAGTAGGCATGGGAGTTGTCGCTGCTTTCGACGTCAGCAAAATACTTCTTTCGGTACCATGTGAGTTGATATTCTTTGCTGTAAGCTAGTATTGAATATTTACCTGACATTTTTGTCTTTAACTATCAGCTTGTATTCTATAAATATGATAGTAAAAGGCTCGCCTCACGTCATTAGTATATGGCGTCAGTCTTTTGATTTTAATTTCTTCTATTATGGTCGTTACAACACTCCAGGCTATGCAGACGAGGGGACTACACTCTACACTATCAGTTTCCAGTACCGACACTATCTTGTTTTTCAGCCTTGTTTTCTCTTAGTATCCATTAGCCAGTGTTCTTGCCTATTACTGTAAACATTTTATAAAAAGTCATGGCCAAGCAACGTTCATAGTCCAATTTGAGGCGAACTTACGAAAAATCCCGGAGCGTTTCTCGGCTAACCAAAAATCAATCTGGCTTCGGACACAACCAAACGTTTTCGTTTATGTTGTCAAACGCACAAATATAGCCGTACCATTAAAAAGGTTTAAGAATAAAGAAAACACAAACCAAATCTCAACTATAGTCATTGTATAAATTACAAATGCAAACAACATAGACCTCGGGCATTTTGCAACTGTTTTAAACACCTCTGACTGTTTAGTTCAAACGATCATTTTGAATTTTGCAACGCTTACATTTTTTAGAGGGCCTATTCCGTAAGAATTATGACATTGGAACACTCTGAGATCTATAATTGTATTTTTTTTTATCAAAATAAACAACAGCAAGTACAACATTGCAAATTTATAGAAAGTGCATGTAAGTTGGAGCGAATCAATCCAAATTGTAAAATAAGCTTAACCGACTGAACATTGTACGAGTTTTCTTAAATGCTTCGTGTTTGTTGTATAAGTTCCCTAGATTGCATACACTATCATCAATACCTTTTCGCAAATTTACAGAATATACCGTGAATTCAGATCAATTGAACTTTTTAAGGGTTACATAACCGATATAGTTCAGTAAATAAAAATTGCAACAATAATTATGCCTACTCTACTTTACTCAACTTAGGGTAGAACCGAAAGATGATTCTTAACATACAATCTCAGCTATAATGTATGGGTGTTTTCAAGGGTACCGACAATTGACCGAAAAAATCACTTAGTATAACTCCTGAGGTCTTGTTTCTTTAGTGTCAGTCACTATAGTTTTATTAGAAAACTGTTTTAATCCAGTCATCCTAATATAAAGAGTACACAATGTCTTGTAATCGATCCGACACAAGTTTAGTTGAAGGCACAGTTGCTATGGAACATGTATCGCCAATTTCGACAAGCCAAAGTTTGACATTGGTTTCATGGTTTTGAAAAGGACCCGAAAAACACAAGGACCGTACTGAGCTAGCAAGAGGCATTTTCCTTGGTCAAAATCTCTTAAATTGCTTCTCTTGACCAATATATATTTACCAGGAGAAAACGAGGCAGTTGACTCAGTCAAGCTTTCTACTTTACATCGGTCGCGTTTTCGGTCTGGTTACGGCACCGCCTACCTGAAGCTAAACTCTTTCACTCTCAGTTTATCGCTCAGAAAGTGAGCGTCAGTTTTCAAGAGTGGCTCAGAGTGTCTGACTATACCTATAATATTTTGCTTGTTACTTACACTTTAAAGTGCAGACTTTAAATTACATATGAAGTTAGACTTTTGGCTGGAACAAGTCTTACCGAGCTTACAAACTGTTAGAATATATAGTTTATTTCGCATTTTGAACACGGCAACCGGACACGACGAAACGTTGCAAATAACAGTCTCAGTTTTGAATTATCGTGCAGTTGTTATCATCAACTGCATCGTCTCACATTTACCTTTTAAATTCAGTTCATCCAACTAGCACAAATCGGTTCAGCGTGTTAACGGAAAACGTGAAAGGACAAGAATGCTAGCCAACTGCACAATGACCGGTCGCTTAGAATCTGGAGCTGTCCCATATAGCCTAAGAGATTACATGTTAGCGGCCAATAGGCTAAAATGTTTGACGAGCAGTAGAACAGAGCTCTGGTGAAAATTTTGAAAATTCAAGGCGTGATTAACAGCAACTGTTCCAATCAGAATGGCATTTTTTCTGTCGTCAGAACAGGCCCGAGTTGCCTTATTCTGATAACGCCTCAGATACTCTTAAACTTAAAGAAAAAAGAAAGCGCTCAGAAGGGCGTTAGATTCTGGGACCATTCGAACCAAAAACTCAAGAAATACTATCCTTCTCCCCAGATATCCACTTATTACAGATATGGATTTTCATACAAACGTTTATGGCTAATTAAAATGAGATAATTAGATTAGAATAAAATAAATACTATTCCGGAACATTATTCTGGGTTATGTCGAAAGAAAGAGCATCGGCAAACTATCTTTATAGAGTTTTCGAGACATCTATGTTACTGGACTTACTGGCGGCCAGAGTTTTATTACGGAGTAAGCCGGAAAGATTTACATTCTTCACTGCTGCTAAATTTTGATTTTTTTTTCGGCTCAAATCTGTTAATTCACACTGACAGGTAGATCAGTACATTCCGGTAATCGGAACTAAACTATAGCGCAAAAGCAGAGTATATATGCTTTGCGACAAATCGAATTAGGAAATCGAGCGGAGTTTTCAACTGTCTAAGAAGTTTACTCAAACAAAGATACCTTATCAAAACCGAGAATTACATTCCAGTCATATTGTGAACGGCCGTTTCCAAGAAAACAAGTTAGATGGGTTTTAAATAATCGCCACGAAACATGCTAAATAAAATCAAAAATGTTGAGTCCCAGAGCTGACTGAGAGCGCGTGAGATATATATTTATCATTCATCGGCACCGAATATTGTCTTTATATCCTTTCTTTTCGCGCGTCTTAGCCGGTCGGTCGGAGAAGAGATTGCAGTTGCATCTACGCAGCTCTTGGGTTTATTTGCTGCGGATTAAGCTTGTTTTATTAAGCGCCCTAAACAGGCGTAGTATCCATACACACTGCTAAATCCTCTTGTCAAATTCAGGCTCGGGAAAAGCTATGAAATTGCGGCTTCAATCAAATCCTTATAGTGCCCCGTGTGAAGATATTAGATACGCAAGCATGAAAGCCATAGGTGGCGCACTTACCGAGCATTTTGCTCGCTATAATCAATACCCTGTTTTCACTTTCAAGAACAGAAACGTCGTCAGAAGTGAATTAGAATTTTTAAGAACTATCATGCACATAAGTTATAGATTTTAATGCTCTAGTCAGTCAGCATGCCGGGTTAAATGTGAGGTTTCGTTTTTATCAAGAAACTGCAAACAGATATTTGAGTGGCAAACACGCGAAAGGGAAGAGAACAAAACAGAAATGAAAATTGGTCAATGTATCTCACCTCGTTTGAATCCAGGTCGTGCATCCATGCCAGTGAAAAATATACGAAAAGCTAACAAAAACGTTGAAAATGGCTTAGAAACTACCTTGAAAGCTTTTTAAATGTTCAGCAACAAATCTAGCGTTGAAGTCGGCTTCAAGGACAGTTTGGACGCGATCTCCACAGCACAAAAACCGGATCTATGAATGTGTCAGTCAACTTGTTACCAATGCCTGCTGGTTAAATTATGTAAACTAGCCGTTTAGTAGGCGGAGTTCATAGAATCTGTCGTAAAAGTTTAGAGTTGTGCTGCGACACCCAGGGGCCAATAGTTCTATTGACGACTATCAGCAGTAATGCTGGAGAAACGATATGTATTATAAACAATAATAACCTGAGAAAGAAATCGGTTTTGTCAATAGTGCAGTGTGTTTAATGATAACATTGTCGATATTTTGATAATGGGCTATTTTTATTTCCATCAAGTCATGTGATATTCAGATTTATTCTCAATGAAGATATCTATGCCTAAAATAAATGGCTGTGAATGGAATATTGAAATGCTGTATTCTAAGACTCATATCGGCTTTGATAAGTTCATGTATTAAATTACGAAAAATGTCAAGGTCGCTGTTTCAAGAAATGCAACGTTTGGTTTTGATAAGCCCCACTGTACAATTCTTCCGTTCATTGGCGAAATATTGTTTCCCCTCGATATCAACAGTGTCTTTGTATCAGACATATTTCATTTTTCAGTAGTGCAAAAATGAGTGATTATTCTTCCATTCTGAAAATTTGTTTAACAATATGAGCATATTTTATTCCGACAATCTGAGGATGTTTTCTATAACTTCCACTGATTATGTCTCATACCATAGATCGTCAGTACCTTCAAAGAAATCATTATATGCCTTGGCTGACCTGTATTTAATTTGTTTGCATGCATTTTAATACAAGTCTTTCTGAACGGCTTTGCTTAGAAGATTAGTTACAGACAGACGAGAAGTGAAGCAAAAGAAGTGCAGTATATTATTATGGTTAAAACAAAAAAATAACAGGAAACACAAATGATAAAGGCGCGTTTCTTTATTAGCCTGCAGTCGTGGTGAAAACCAATTCTGTGATTATATAATTGATTGCTGTGCTTGCCTGAAAAGATTTGTTTTTGTGCAAGTAAATTTGCCGAAAAGAGCTAAACTGAAAAGGCGCTTTGCTTGAACCAAAATACAAAGCTTGATTAGTTTTTGTGAATATTAGAAGTGAAATGTGCAAGGATTAATTTGCAGTGAAATGCGATCAACAGTTCAAAAATGATCTACAAAAGGCGTGTTAAAAATTGTGGCACTTAAAACACAGCACTTGTATTACTTAAAACTTTATGTTGTTTTGACTTTCAGGTGTAACTATAGTCCAGTAATATCTAGAAAGGATAACTTAAGGCGAAGTCTCAATAATTCAAATGGTTTGATAATTTTCAGTTGCCCAGGTTAAGAAATTAACCATCGCTCCAGCTTTTCTTCATCAACGAATATGTGGTCAATTAAAAACAAAACCAGCTAGATACGAAAAAATACTCAGTACATTTTTTAAGAGGCGAAACAAACAAACAAACAAACAAACAGAGAGTGAATTGACAGATAAAATCACACAATATTTGAAGTTGAACTATCTAATTATTTTTAACACCGGCAGTAATTTTTAAGTGCCGTTCAAATTTGAAATAAGATTGAAGCCAAACAGCTGCTAATGAAGCGAAGTACTGACGCCTTTTCCATTTTCTCGAAGCATTAATATTAGCAGTTTGTTACACCGGAAACCATGAGTCTTTTGTGGCGTTAACCAGTTTTTACTGGATTAAAAAGAATTCGCTAATAACCTGGTACACTAATCAACTTGATCTCTTAGTCCTAAGTTTAACATCTTCGTTTGATCAGGGAATCACTAGAATATCTCAAAAGGCGGTGTGCTCAAAGAAACAAGTATTGAGTTAAACCGCAAACTCATTTGGAAGTTTTGTCAAAACAAATCCTTTTAGAAACGAAGTCGTTAACAGAGGAACCTACATTTAAGGGTTTAACAAACTAATTTATTTTCAACAGATCGATTTAGAACATTAAATAAAATTTTCCTTGGCACTGATAGATTTGGATCGAGGAGCAAAATTTAAATGTAACTCGCCCTGAATCGAGTTAAGAAAATATCGCTTTATTGGCATGACCTTTTTACAAAAAGTAAATTACAATTTTAGCTATGTAATCAAGAGACATTTATAGGAAATATGCCTTGCTATTTTCACACTTGAGTATATTTTTGGTCATCCGTTTCATGACACAAGACAGAAGATTAGTTTTATTATATCTGGCACGAGTAATATTGAAACATCAACATCAAAATGACAGAAAATTATAAATATTTGTAGGTTGTATTTGCTTTAATGTTTTTGCTGTAATCTCCGCAAATAAATTAGTTTAGCTTTTACCATGAACAAGCACTAACTGTTTGCAGTGAAACTGCTTGTTTGTAAAATACATCGGCTAGAGTCCACTGGCAGTGTTTAGTTCAATGTATAGTACGTTTGCACAGTTAGTTAGGAAATGTTCACATCCGATTGATTATTCAAATATTATAAGAAACAATTCTCAAATAAACTTTATTACACCGATCTGTCTTCTTATTTGAATTTTTGAGGATGTTTAACTTTTGTGACAAGTGTTAAATCTAAGCCTATACGTGGATAGAGGGGATGGATGCATTTTACACGGAAATTACAGAACGTATATTTATCCTAACCCCGGGAAATTGCTTAGCTTTGGCGCAAACGCAATTAAAATATTGGTTTAGCTCGCACGATATGTTCATGTCAAACAAACAGAACTAGTCGTTTAATTATGAAAGTTGATATTGTAATCTTCGAGGTTGGTATATTACTAGAGTTAACTCACGCAGGGCAGGAACTGTGCGAACAAAGTCAGATTTATTTACAATTTTCTTTGTTTTTATTAAACACAGTTACTTGTGTTGACTCGCGTTGTACGATTTGTTAGCTATAAATTACAACAAGCCAAAAGGAAGAGAAAAGAAAAGAAAAAATTGTCAGTCGCAGATTTATGCTATCCGGAAAGAACGCGGTGATTCTGTAACACTCTAATTTCCCTTTCAGTATAACAATGACTGTATATTTTGTGATATAGACAAAGCAAGTATGTCCAATGCCTTGGTGTGTTGGTGTTCCTGAGCTAGACCCCATACTGTTTTATACGTAGTATGTTTTCTGGAGACATTCTTGTCTTTATTGAGAGATATACTAGGCAATATTTCCGCATAGAAAGGAAATTCCCGGTAGCCTACATGGCCGATGTCTTGGAAGTAAACACACAAGTCAGGTGAAACGGCAAAACTGCGAGTCATGGCGTTAACATATTTAACTGATCTAAGAATAGGACCCGGGATATAGGACCGTTTTTACTCCAAGAAGCAACTGAGATAATGCAACACTAAACAGCTAAAACACCAGACCACGGCACACCTTAAATTCCCGTGGTGAGTAGAGTAACCCAAAATTAGCCATACTAAATATATTTTAAAAACACAAATCTACTAATTATATCTAACTAATGAACAAGGAAAGTTCTTAGAAAACGCCTTTATTTGCGTGGGTTTAGATTGTTCTGATGCGCGCCCCGCATTATACTTGATTCTTGCACTTGCAAAGAATAAAATAAATTATCTTACAGAATGACTAAACTTCTGGCTGGACTCGAAGCTCTTGGGAGAATACAGCGCAACAGAAAAACTTGGGACACTAAGCTATATATCTATGCACTATTGCCCCCAACAAAAACACACGGGGTCAGCACTGCATAAACTGAATAAAACAGCTCCAAGTCCATAAACTTGACCTCTATTTACATCGTTCTATTTCTATCAGATCCCCGCAGATATTGTTCCAGACCGACAAACGTGATGATGTGATTGAGGAGACAATAGATATTTTCGAGCATGCAGTGATTTCCGCGTGCTTCGTATAAACATCGACAGAGAATATTCGACGTTTGTAACTGAAGTAATAGATTCAGTTAATTTGTGTTTACCGCTAACATCAAACAGCGGTTTGAGTTTGCCGTCGCGTCCGAAGTTAAGAGTAGTTTATTCATTTTAATATAAAACGAGAAATAAACTACGGCAGAGTAATGTTGCTGCCACCATACCGAATCAGCACTATAATGCGGCAGCATTCGAAACCAAAAGCCAAAAAGCTTTTTGGTATAGCTGCAGCATACAAAAAATGTACCGAGACATGCCGAAGCAAGTATAAAACTCATGTAAAAACCTATTTCCCGGCGTTTAAAACGTAAAAAAACACCGCAAACGTGACGACTGAGCGTGTGACGTCGCTGTCAGCGGTTTCCTGGTGAAAGCGTGGAAGTAAAGTTTAACTAACTTTCCATATCCCCCCCGGGGGAGGCAAATATTAGGGACTCGTACAGATTACAGCACTTTTCTTGTAAATGACGAGCTATTAAATGGACTGAGCTAAACTCCGTCGTTAACCAGGGCCCGGTTTCTCAAAACTCGGTTAACATTTATTTTATTTTCTATTTATTTATTTCACCACTTTCCTCATTTCCTTATCGACTGATTTGGGCTTTCATGTCGGGTTTACATAGTTGTGTTTCTGAGGAAGATTTCAATAATACTTTATAGGCACCGGATTATGTATTCCTAGATGAAGAAATCAAATTTAAAATCTGGCTTAACCCCTGGTTAACGTTAACCGACTTTAGAGCAACCCGGGCCAGATAACCATGCGTGGTCAGCGAAGCGTAGCGAGATTTTAAATCGTTGTTCAAAGCATGGATAGGAAAAACAGGTTTATACGAGGAATGCTCTTAAATGTTCTAACGAATTCAATAGAGATGTAATACACTTGTACATCCTGGGTGCAATGGACGAGAAAGAGATGAAGTGGTATATGGGTCTATATGCTCTGACGGCTGTAGAAACTTACCTCGAGTCTCCCATGATACGATGACAAATATGGTGTACCTCTATATTTCAAAAGGAGACCGCTTACCACATGTACCAAAGTCGCACTTTCCCCAGTCCCACTTACAACCGACCGCGCAACCCCTGGCTGTTCTCATCTTCATCTCGACAGCGCAAGGACGTCCGTTCACAACCCCATTTTTGTGAAAGTATAACTTTGCTGTCTACAATCGAATTTTTTTTTATCTCCTCCCTAAACAAGTCATCGACCATTTGTAATCCCGAGATGCAAGACAAACAGATAAAAAAACTCCTTTGTTAATGCCTCAATTTGTAATTTTAACTAATTACTTTTGTAGAAATTTCAAAACAATTTTAACAGTATCTTTTTATACTATTATACAGTAAACCATATACAGCAACAAAACTTTCAGCATTCTGATTGGCCGAGAAATCAGAGTGCAGTTTTTTGGAATCGAGTGCAGTTTCTTGAAATCAAGTGCACAAAGGTAAAATCAACGCTGATTGGCCAGCCGAGAAACATTAGCCAATTGACCATAATAAAAAAGATGGCGACTGGTACATTTACCCATAATTCTTAGCGCATGAACACCCTAAAAACACTCATAAAAATGCACTGAAAAGTCCTCAAAACTTCAAACCTAACATTCACAATGTTTTTAGTACAGGGACGAATTTCGCAGAAATATATTGCTTTCTATGTGCCTATTCGTTGTGCTAGGTTCGCAAGGTATTGTGGTTAAATCTACAGCCGCCATCATTTTTTACTATGGTCAATTAGATCATAGCTAACGCGCAGATGGTCCTGGGAATCAGATGGACACAACCGTTCCTCCATTTTGTTGTGCTGATAAACAACTTGCTGTAAGCTGAAACAAGAACATAGTCCAACACGAAAAGGATCAGCAGCCTGTGGCTAAAAGCATTTATAATTAATAATTAATATTTATGTGAAGCTGGCCCCTGTTGTTCAAAAAGTGAATAGCGCTATCCAGTGGATAAATCCTTATCCAGCGGATAAGTGTTAACTATTTAGGCTATTTTATCCGCTGGATAAGGGTTTATCCGCTGGATAGCGCTATTCACTCTTTGAACAACTGGACCCTGGTTATAAATCTATTCTACTCTATCTTCAGGTTGCAGTGAAGATTATCGACAAGAAGCTGGCCCAGGAAGACCCGTATGTGGCGAAGAACATGCGCCGCGAAGCGCGCCTGCTGCAGATGGTGCGACACGCCAACGTTATCCAACTCCTGGAAGTTGTGGAGACAGCACACAGGTATGTGTACAGCTATTTCAAAAAGGTTGACATCCGTAAAGCGCAATAGCCAATAGACCTGTTCACGGTTGTAAGTGCATGATGGGTAATCAGGGCAAGAATTACAAGACGAGAGTGGAGGAACTGAGATTTC